>JAZBGZ010000294.1:29303-48400 GCA_037414795.1 Stenodera caucasica | reverse complement strand
TTTTCCCCTTAGGTCCAACATCGATCCAGCTCAAGATTTCCGCAGGTAGTTAAGGAATTATCTGTGAAATCCCCACCGGTGATGGTTTTTGTTATCTGAAAGCTGTAAGGGGATAGATTGTGGCAGCTACACGTCCGGCCATGTTTACACACCCCTGATGAGCCCGCTAGAGTTGACTCAGTCGATGAGTCGAGTGCGTGCCTGGACAAAAGGCAACATCAATGTTGATGGGTCCCGTTTACAGGGTCCTTGTGTATACAAAATGTCTATGTATTTGTGTATAAATGCTTGTGTGTGCTCAATGAACGCATCTGGTCGAAAAACGGGGGGTGGTTGTGTTATACAGACACACCCCGGACGTGTCTTCAACAAGCATACGGGCACATACTGTGATGCAACTGATGCGTTGTAGGCATATTATTTTTTTTTTCGTACAGGCAATTACAAGGCCGAATTAGAAAGAAAGAAAAAAAGAAAAAAGTACGATGTTGGGAATAGAATGCATCGACATAATTCGATAGCGGACACCATCAGGAAACCAACCGGAAAATTACGCCTCCACTTTCTCTTCTAATCAAACGATAATTACAAAGCACAACACCAACCATAAACCATGTTGGAAATAACGAAAATTTGTGATTGAATTAGAAAAAAAATAATTGAAAACAAATATCCAAATTAAACCGTTTTTCCTTTTTATTACTAATCGAAAAATTTGCAAAGTTGTCGGATTCATTCGAATATTCTCTTTTCAATGTGATTAAGAAACTGGCATAGGATATTACGAAGGCTTGAAATATCTAAGGGTAAAAAAAAAATATATATCAGCACGTCTTTGAATTCGTCCTTATTCTCGCTCTCGAATCCTACAATGCCGTTAAAATCGGAAAAGCATAAATTTTTATAGCACATTTGCTAAGAAAATTGTATCGATTCCACGTGCTAGCTGATGTAATTTCCGTAAGGCGGAATTTAAAATAGAATCCGTCGATGTTGAATGGCTCTATAGAAACTAACAATGGTCAAGTCTATTTCCTTTTCGATGACAGAACTTGAGAAGACAGTATGCTTTTCAGTGGATCATCAACTAAAAGAAGAAGAAAAAATTAACGTTCCCCTTTTTGTTTTTTTCTTTAGTATATTTCAATATAATCAAGATCTGGGAAAAGTTGTAATGTTAAAAGTGAACACAGATTAGATTATAGTTAAAGTTTGAAGATTTTCGTGTGATGAGAGAAAACAGTGAGATAGAGAAGGAGGCAAGTTGTAGTACTGCAACTTGAGGCAATACGTTATCTGCTTTATATAGAGTTGCGACCGATAGGTAATATGTAGCTTGGGCAACTTTTAATAACGTCCAAGTTTTTCCATTAAACCGATGACTTGTGCCTTCGAAAACGAGTAAACTAAGACCCCTTTTCTCAATAGATAAGAATAAATGAAGGAAACACTGTGAAACTTCATAACCTACATCAATAAAAACAAATATGGCATATTTACGTCCTCATAAAGCTACTTTATCCCATTTCTGACATATTCATTACATATCAAAAACGGGATATTCTTGATTTATATCATTGTCTTAACAAATACAGGAAATAAACAATAAATATGTTAGTTTACAAATAGAGATGAAATATTGAAGTATCGAAAACAACATCAGATTATGTCATCATTTCCTATCATATCCCGAAAAATTTGGGTACAATATTAATGTATATTAACCACAAATGATTCAACATAGACATTAATATCATCATTACAAATGGATATTGAAAGAAATATCCGGAAATTTTAGCAATTGTCAAACGAACCCCAATATTAGGGGGAATCATTGATTATTCCCCATATTTAGGGCGGAAATCACTGAATCAAGAAAAATTGTACAACCCTCACTATTAATACCAACTCCATTTCGATTTGTAAATTGCTTCAATACAATTCATATATTATAGATTATCATTGAGATATAGATATTTGTTGTTTTGTAACACAACTTTGAAAATATTTGTAAAGCTTTTATGTTTAGAGAAACATGCTAATGGTGAAAATATCAATAGAACGACGTAAATTAGTTGTAAGAGAGGGAGATCAGCTTTCATTAAAACTGTGAATTGAATACGTGTCATGTTATACATAGACATCAAATAAACTTTCGCCTATAGGAAGATACAATATTCTGTATTGCTTATGATATTACAAATTTGAAATTGAAATCCATTTTGGATTGGACAGAAAATTAAAACATCTCACTCATTATTATTATTATTATTTTTCTCATTTTCACCGAATAGTTGGAAGTTTATTTTTTAATTTTTCCGCACCGTATGTGCTCAAAATAGAGACAAAACTAGTTTATGAATAATCGGAAACAATAGCGAATCCACCATTGTTTTATGTTAAAGTATTGCGATAATAGGAGCAGTTGTACACATATAACAGAAATAACCAGCGATGGAGAAAAGAGTTGGGCGTTAACATGTATTTATATTATACAGTGTGTTTCTAAATTTTAAGGGATGATTCCTTGATTTGTTCGCAATCCGTTCAGAAGGAACATTCTGTATACATGTATGTATACAGTGTTTAGAGTTTAGTGGTAACATTAGTCTACCCTGCAGTGAAACTAGAGACATCTGTCATACCACAATAACGCCACTGTATTATACGACACCCCAAACAGCATCCGCACCCATCAAAGGACCCCATTCGTAAATTAGTTCAAATCTTAATCATACATATACAAACTCGCTGTTACAACATTGTTTATCTATTCATTTATCAAACAAGTCCTAATACAGATCAAAACTGAATTTATCTGTTATTTAGAATATTTCAAATTATTATTATTTTTCTTTCCAAATGTTGTATAGGCAAGTAATCCGTCGACCTTCCTAGTAAATGGGGTAGCACAAATGTGGTGATGAATACAGGGGTGCAACAATGGCCCAGTGAGTAGCAGATCTATACATGGCGTCATTACATTGCAAATTCGACACGTTTTATTGTAACATTGTGTCCGACTAGTTGAAATATTACTCGTCATTTTTCTGAGGGTAAATTTTTTTTTTCTCTCCATTATTTATGTCGTCGATCTATACAAGTATTGGAACACCATTATTATTACCCTGTACAACTGTTTCTCATCAGTTTACCGAACTACAAACAAATTAGAGGGTGGAATAAAATAAATAACAAGGCAAAACTATTGGGCTCCATTTTACTAATCTAAATGTATATTATATTTGTCTAAAGGATGTCGACACATATGGTCATATTCGTGAATATTCTCTCTTGCTACGCTTTTGAAAGCTTCAACAGTGAATTTGATTTAATCATGACGTCGGCGACGACGACTCTCGGCTTTCCGTCTCCCTGAAGACCTATTTGACGATATTAACTCGGCCTATAATGTCGTTATACAACATATAAAAGAGACATCTGATGGAATATTCACTATAATAAATAAAATTCATTTTTATATATTTAGAAGAAAAAAAAACATCAAAATGATTGATTGTAAAAAAAAATATGACTTTATCAATATTAAAAAAATAGAAAATTAAACTTATAACTCGATTGCTAGGGCTTGACTATTCAAACTAACCCTTTCCCCTTTTATATACATATGCCTCAGGGGATGCACATGTCATATCGTTACAATTTAATGACCCCCGACACTATTATTTCGTCTAACACATATACACCACTACCAAACAACTACCCTAAAATCGCGGAAATGAAACGAATTCATCTCTGAATTCACCCTTTAGTCTCTTTTCAAATTTTATCACCCAATACTAAATTTTATTCAATTAATTTGTAACGTTATAATAATAATAATAATAATAAAATTGTCTGGATGGTTAATTTATTATTATTACCATTATTATTTAAGAAATACAACCCTGAATTTTCAATAATAATAATAATAATAATAAAGATTGTGTCGGGAATTTTTTAAATTATACAAATATTGACTTAAATATTTATAAATGTAAACAAACTGCCGTTCAACAATAGACCTACAAAGTTGAAATTTCTTTAACAAAAGATTTTAACGAGAGACTCCCTAGACAGGAACCTGGTGATGTTAGTTTTCTATTCATTCTTTCTAGAACTCCTAGTGGGCGGTAAATGATAAAGCTGCACCTTATATTCGTTTATTTTTCAATTTTAGTTATATTAAATCATGTCTGTTTTAAGGGTGTTGACATAGTTTTATGATAGATACGCAAATTTGCAATATCTACTAGTTTAAATTTATTTATGTTGAATTTTCTTATTTTAAAAATTGAATTATATACAAAAAACAAAATTTATAATACTATTTGATACGATAGAGGCGTGAAAACAACAGTTTGAATAACCCATCAAAGTTGTATTAATATCCCAACACTGTCTGCATATCTTGATTTAACGGATATTAAACCCTTTATTGAGATATATGAATGCAATAAAATTAGACGAAAGTCCACAAAGATGCTGGATATTTTATCGTGATTTAAACAGAATGGAATAGTTCTATTGAACCCTTCTATGTGTGTGGTCAAATTACTTAAAGATACACCATAATCATAAATTTCGTGACCAGTTTTATTAATCGCATTATCATGTAATAAGATATTAATTATTGTAAGTACATGAGTAGAATTTTTATAGTGGGTGGAATTAATTACTACTAGAATTACATGATTTCGAATACTGCAATGCACCATTAATTTAAAACGAATCGTACTTCTCAATTCTAGACAAAAGGTTAGATTCAAAATCGAAGTAAATATCCACAAAAACGATCATTGATCAAGGTAGCTTAGTTGAAAGAAACAGAGAATGTCTGGCCAGTCAAAGCAGGAAGTCCTATAGTCGGGCTAAAGGTAATTGAGGGGGATCAGAATTGAAGTGAAAGAGTTATATAGACAAAAAAAAAAAGACAAAGATAGAAAGAGATAATCACAAGTTGTAAAAAGCGAAATCATCCACCCAACTCCCTGTTATTCCCTTATCAAAGATCGTACTAATCTGACTTCTTCTATTTCTAGTTTCTTTCGCATTAGAAAAGCACTATGAAGTCTTATAATAGGTTCGTTCGTATTTATCACCATCGTATCTCCGGCACGTTTCCTGTACTCTTCCATCTCCAAATAGAAGGAGATCTCCCTTTTACAAGCGGCAAAACTTTTACTTTTCTAACATGGCAAAAGTCGTACAATCAAATAATGATGATAATTGCACCAACTAACTACAGATACCCGGTAATGACTTTATCAAGAACTTGAATTAATGTAATGATTTGAAATGTTGGGTTAAAATAAAATAAAAAAAAAAAAAAAAAGTAAACGATTGTTCAAAGTTACTCGTTAACTGTGTTTCATTGTTTTATTTTTGGTTCTTACTACCAACCGACTATTCTTTCTATAACGAAACTGTTCTGTTCTTTTTATCCACTTTCAATGGAATCCACTTGTTTTCTTTATCCCATTAACGTTTTCATCATTTCTCCTTCAGTTATGTAGAAGTTTTAATTGTCAAAATGTTGAACCCTTTTATTACATTGTTAGTAATTCCAATCAAAACGCTCATTAGAGTGGAAAAAAAAGTGTTCGCTATATCGTTGGAAAATAAAAATCATGCTTACATTTCGAAATAAAAACATAGAAAATCGTTTTGTTAATAAAATATTGAAAAAACGACCAATTACGCCGGATAAAAAGCACCATTGTCGATGCAATTAAAGAGTTTAGTTTCAATTAAAAATCAGTTTTGCAATAATAACATAGTCTAGATTAAATGGATTATTTCAATCTTTGAAAATATTGTATACGGGGGTCATTGCAAAACGTTTTATGTTTGATTAATATTTACAAGTAGTACTTTTCAAATAAATATAAACTCGTACGATTTTCAGTTTAAACCCGTTCCGGCCATCAGGTAATTACTTCTTTCATGTCTGTATATTGGAAATGGTGCCTTTTGCACGATTAAAAACGTACAGATTCACCAACAAAAATTCATCAATTCAATATATAATTATAGTGGATTTATTATACGGCAATATTTACAGATTTATTATATCGAATAAATAAAGTAAAGACGAATTTGAAATGATAAGGTTTAGTAGAGCAATACTATTGCTTATTGGCAATATCCGATAGTAAGGGTGTTTGTCGTATAGAGTATTCAGTGTCTGCACTGCGCCATAGGTAGAACAGATCCTGGAGGCTGATAAACGAGGAGCAATCACAATCTCATCAGCAATGAAAGCTT
The DNA here is from genome assembly GCA_037414795.1 of Stenodera caucasica. Taxonomy (NCBI): domain Eukaryota; kingdom Metazoa; phylum Arthropoda; class Insecta; order Coleoptera; family Meloidae; genus Stenodera; species Stenodera caucasica. The sequence goes on along the minus strand of JAZBGZ010000294.1, from coordinate 42,133 downwards.
TGGCTGCTCGTCCACTCCATTACAACGATTATACGTTTATAAATACAAAGATAATTGTTGTTGTTACCATTTCTCTAAATCACAAATTCCATTTATACTCAATTTTGAAAATCACTTCAATAGCCTTAGATACATATTGAAAATGCTCTTGGATTATTGTACGATATAGAATCTGCTCCACCAACAATGACAATGATAAAAGAACTCAATTTATGTAGAAAGAGAACAGTTTCACCATTAAGTGAACAATAAATTCAATAATCGTTTACTAATTGTAAGTAAAGACCTTCGAAAAAAACTTAATTCTCTCAAATAACTATAATTATCATTTTAATAATATAGAATCCGCTTCTAGCCTAACACCACAGAATTATAACATTACAATTGATGGCGTATTTGCTTTTAAGATACCCGATTTTATAAACAGCTTATTTTAATCGTTCTAATTGGATTTTGAAATCATATTCTAATTTTGTTTCTATATAAATGATTTATCCGTGTTTTATTTGAAATAGAAACGAACCTGTGAAAGCTCACATTCATTTATCCCCTAAAAAGTTAATTTCAAGCTAGAACAAAAATCCGTGAAGTTGAAACATTTGTAAACTGAATCCGGTACTGTAATCTGTGATATTTTAGTATTTTTCAATTGTACCTAAATGCACAATAGACAATACGATCAAAATTGTAAATAATTAAATACAAATTCAATAGATATATTTGTTTATTACAATGTTCAAACATTGATGGAAATTTTGAAGCCTGTCTATAAATTCGATTCGATTCAATTCAGTCACATATTATTTCATTGAATAAGCATACAGTAAAAGTTCAATAAATTAAAATAATAAATGGATAAAAAATTGCTAGTATTTCGATTAATTCTGTTTGATTATAATGTTTCGATTTTCAACTATACATGTAGTTGAGGCCATAATTTCTAATTAAACATATAAATATTTATCAAACGAGGCTTCTATAGGAAAGATATCGGCTATATACAGAACAGTTGTTGTTTTGAAACAAAATATAAGCTATTGTTGGAGGCTATATTGTACCCTATTTAGCATGGTTGTGTTGACGTAAGTTAACACTTGTTCATCAATTGAAATGTTCCATGTTGAGAAAAAAACAACATTACTATTATTCGATCATTGAATATATCGGTATTATTGTTAGTTTACTATTTGATAGGGCCAAATTACAATTATAAATCGTTAGGGTGGGTTGTCGTCTATCGTTCTCATCATGTGTCTACTTTTATGTTGTAGCCGCCATGTGGCTGTTGGCTGCTTGCCTTCTCTCTACCTTGTTCTAGTCCCTAGAGATCTCATCGTAGAATGTAGAGAAAATTGAAAGAAATAAAGGAAGGTCCCTAATAGAACGGAAAAAAGAAATTGTTCGTATGTAGAGGGAAAAAGGTTTGTGTGTTTGTGTTGTCTATGTGTGTGCCAATGCCGCCGCGATTAGATGACTTGTCAACCTTGCAAGAAAATTTCATTTTACAAACTTGTTTGGCAAGAGAATTGGGTGGAATTGAAGTTGAAGTGGGGGGGTGGAGGAAAATTGAAGATTACATAGAATAACGTTTCTTTGATAAACTTGGAACTTGTTTATTCTTCATTTGGCAAGAATACTTCAGACTCATACGATAGACAAAAATAATCCACAACTAGACTAGAATTCCATCTCTTCTATTACAATTTCATCATTTAAATCGAAAATAATTGAAAGACACAACAATTTACATTGTAATAATAATTTGATAAGAAAATTGTACAAATTCATAAAACCAAAAACTAACTAAACTTGTAAGTTTGGGTCGTAACAACATCAACCCTGAAAAGGTCCATCGTCCTTAATCAAATATTGACAAAATCTTGCGTCAACTAGAAATCAAAATAATCATCAACAGTTATTTGTATTTCAGATTGACGATAAGTAAATAGAAAACTCACAATATTGAAAATTAACAAACATTTAAAATTATCTTAACTTATCTAATTATTTCTCAACATCCTAATAAAAGCAAACTTTGACTTGGCTCTTTAACTTCTAAAGATTACATTGAAAATTTTCCCTTCGCCCTTTATGTCAAGTATTGAAAGACTGAACGGATAGTCCCTTCAAGAAATGTCGTCTCTCAAACTTCACTAACAAAGGAAACGTAAACAATAAGAAGTCCGAGTGGGCCATTCTCCAATTAAATACCTAAGAAGTTAGAACAGCATTGTGGCATTCCATTGCTATTTTCGTAACTTTTAACCAAGACAACAGGACCATTGTCTTGGTTTGCTGGTGGTTAGTTTGAAAGAGATAGAAATTTCACTAAGTAGCAAAGAACTAGCGTAAAGATAAAGCAACCATTCCTTAGCAAAACTATTTTAATTACGGATTAGCAATTCAACCGAGTCTTCTCTCTATAGCGCACACAAGATGGAAAATGGAAGAGATAACAAAGAAAAAAAAATAGTTTCTAGGTTTATTAAAACCACAAGAAAGCTCGTCTAGAACAATAACCCTTTCAATAAAAGTTACATTACCCTATGTGTAATTAAATCTATTGTTGAATTTTTCTATTATCATTGTTATTAAAACAGTTAGCGGTTATCAATCGATACGTTTTCAATGCAATCAAGTACGGTGAAAATTATTTTACTTGAATTGTAGACATTTTGTATTATAAACGGTTGAATGAAGTACAATGTTTATCTATCAATGGACATAGTCTCTAGTCAAATTCATAGCGAAATTGTATTAACAATCAGATTATTATTTGCACTTGTGATTGCGAACTGATGTTTGTGCATCATCATTCCCTGTCTCGTCAATACGAACATAAAACGATAACAAAGATGTAATATTCACGATGACTATGGGTCAGGAATTTATGCCGGAAACTACTAGATTGTTTCTATCATTAGGAAATGCCTGTCATATACAAGATTATATTGCCCACACCATTATATTTCATAATTCTCATATAATTTTGCACGCAATAAATATAATGATAGACAAATTGCTATTTTCATTACAATAAAATAAAAACCATCATCACTTTTTGTAGCATGAAACTTTAACGAAAATCAACATTAAAAAGTTCAAAAGTTGAAGTATTATTGAGATTTAACAACAAAAATATGAGTACAAACAAATTATGTGAGTTTTTCGTATACTTATTTATAGTTAAACAACCTTCGAACCTAATAATTATACGGTTAATATTGGAGTTAGCTTTTCATCCAGCACAACAGGCGTTGTTCGCCTTTATTTCGGATTTCCTTGAAATCCAATTTCATAAACACAAAAAATAACAAATAAAACAACAAAAAAAAAAACAAAAACAGTATGAGCAACCTGCCAGCAACCGCCCTCGCAGGATATACACTTGGCAAGAGTTATAGAGGTTATAATTTATCTTCTTGAATAGATTATAAGAGAAAGAGATTCAGACAGCTATAGGATGAGCATAGTAGTAAACATAGAAACTGTGTGCGATAAAAGAAACTGATAAAACTAAAATAAAAGAACATCGTCCTCCTCCTCGTCGTCGTCGTCGTCGTCGTTGTTGTTGGTTTGAGGGGTGGCATATAACGTCGGCCTTGTTTAAAACTATAGAAACAATCTTTCGCAATCTGAGTTTGGAAAAGTTTGATAGCATGAGAGAAAGAATGAGAGAAATGGTTGCGTTTACATTTTCGGACTTTGCTAAGGCGAAGACTCGAGGGTCATTGTATTTTTGTTGTCGTATACACTAGAATGATGAAAACTTTTAACAAGTTTTATTACTTGAATATTTATTTTTAATTTATTTAGCATTCAAACAATAGAAATTAGGCTGCATTTTTTTTTTTAATTTCAATAAAACAACCACAATAAAAAAAAATTCTAATTAATACTGCATTTGTTTCCTTAACAAAAGTGAATTGGATTTGTTCTTTGTTTTGTTTTTTTGGTATTAGAAGACAAATCGAATTTTTGTTTATATGAATAAATTTCTTCTATATACGATTGAAATTGCGATTTTAAATTGTATTTTGACGATTTTTAGGGTATTTGTTTGTATGTTAGATTGTGATCGAAGGGCGATCTGTTGGTAGCGGTTGGAAAATCGCTGCAGGGGCTTCGCGCACTGCGACGACCGATGCGGCTGTATAATATCAGGATCATAGCAGATTACAGTTAGTATAGGCTTATAAAGGCCGATAAATTTCGATATATTGTATTATCAAATCGAGACAAGCTAGGAAATTACATATAAATAAATAAATATTAAATTGATACAATCCACTATCAATATACCCTTAAGATTATTAAAAATTTGATTGTATCATTTCTAAACTACTCTCTTGTGAAACTCAAGTAATTTTCGTTGTAATACCTATTACTAGTACAGTCCATCTAAGGACTTTTCGCTATAATAAAGTTTAATTGTAATAGAGGTTGCAGTTTTTCGCACCTTGGGTAATAGGGAGAGATAGTAGAAAGGCCAAATACGGCCCTAAAGTGGTAATATACTGACGCTAGCATTATTTACTGCAAATTGGTTAGTATTTCGGTTAAATGTTGAAAACGAAAAGGATAAATTTGCTCGATTATTAAAGGTATTTACTGAGATTATCCACTATAATTTAGTTTCAATAAATTCATCTTCAGTACACAACAACTTCTCTTATTCCAAATCTATGTCTTAATCGTCTAATTCAAGTAAATTCCCCTACTTATATCTATTTAGTTTACCTAGCTATTATTCGAATAGACATTATTGCGAATGTAATCAAACTTTACGGAAAAGATTAAATTCCATTGCAAGATAGTTGGAAAGAAATAAATCAAGTATCGAAATAAATTAAATTAAACGAGCGAGTATCGAATATCCTATACTAGTCCTATTATCATTGGTAATTGGAAAAAAAAACAAAAAAACGACGATACAAAACTTTGAGCTCTCTTCCCGTCCGGTTACATCATCCCAACTTAAATAGCAAAAAGCTAGTACGATTGCTCCTACAATCGTCATTTAAATTGCTTTAGTGTTTTGGGATATTCTATACAGAGTTGCCTATTAAGCCCATTTCCCTAGATATTTGCAATTGTGCATCCAGGATTTTCACAGATCGATTTCACAACGAATCTCGGCAGGTGATTAAGAAGAGCCCACAGAGTTGCCTTCGTTCAAAAAAAAAAATCTCACTCCACACCTCATCCCCTACATACTTCTCTCTGTCAATTCTCTTCTAGTAATTGAAAGGCGTCTTTTTCCACTCGACAAATCTCTTTATGATCAATGAAGATGATGTTCTCTATCAGAGTCGGATGAACAGATAATAATGCTGATGTGCCCATCTGGCGCCTCAATCAACCCCACCGCTATCATTCTGAATTTCCATTGCACATGTGGCTCTTGTCGTCGTACAATTTGAAAAAAAAATAATTCCTCACCTTTATAGAAAAATATACCATTGGATTGTATTTTTTCAAGCTATTTCTTTAGTGAAAAATTGCCCGTTGAGAGTTGCAAATTAAACTAATGAGGTACGTGCTTGAGAAGAAATGCTAAATGTTGGGGAATGATCGGACAGGGTGATGTTAAATGGGTAAGACCAAGTATGAGGTCGACAACGATAGCTCTGTGACGATAAATACGGTACGATGGCGTTATTGCACAGGTCTAAGCGTTGAAATTTCGACGACGGACATTTTAATTAGGACGGTTTTAGCGTACGGAATTTAATTAAATTTGTCTTTATGCACACCGACGCAACTAATTCTAGTCGGGATAGATATAATAATATAAGTTAGAACTCATGCCCAAGTTAATAGGACATTTGGGATCAAACTTTCCTCGAATCATTTCTTATAATAAAATTGCGTGCCATATCGACGATAGCAATACCAATTCCAATAGAAACGGATAATATGCGTTTCGGTATTTGAGACTAAATTCAGCATATTATTTTTTTCCGGTAATTACTGTAAATTTCAAGAATATTTCTAATTTTTTTGTTTCGGCTACAACAATGTTGAGGACAAATAAAGAATGTTATTTTCGACACGAAATGGAATGCAAGAGCCTAAATGTAACATCGAACCCTTTGGAGACCCAAACAAACTAAACTTTACTAACGGCAATTCGACTTTTAACTGAAAACTGGGGGGTCATTGAATAAGGGCCAAAAATAAAACAATTTAATCCAAATATAAAATAGTACAAATAATTCAATTAATTTTTAGGAATTTATAATCGATAGCCCTTCAATTATTATACATTCATGTATAGATTATAATCGAATTAATCAGTGTAATTAATTTATTTGAGTATTATCATCTATCCTATTCAAACACGATAACTACCTGGTTTATGTTGGGCCATTTACATTTTAAAAACGAAAGATTACCTGACCATAATTTACATTTTAATCACAAATTTATCGAATTCAAATTTTGTTTGCAAACTAAACGCTACCTATCGCATTAACGAAACAGATCAATTTCCATAATTGTTATAACAGCTAAATCAATATATAAAAATAAAAAACAAACACCTATAAATGAAGATAGAGCAATTTATAAAAATTATTTCACAATAGGTACAATTCGTCCAACATACAATCATTGTACTTAAAGGTCGTTACATATGGCATCCTTCCGGACACGTCGTTAAAAAAGGTTAAAACGATTTCACGTCCAATGCATCAGGCTATTATTGTTAGAAACTAACGTTGACCGAAATGGTATATACTTTGACCTAAAACTCAACGGAATGTTAACACACCAAATTCACTAACAACAGTAATGGTAGCAGCAAAAGCACCAGAAGCAGGAACGACTAACGTGATGGAAATATAATGTTATTATCCTTGCGCTGTTAACTTGTAATTCTATTTCCAATAACTTTGTCGCTTTTAATCCGATTAATAGGAAACCTCCCTGCCAACACTACCCCTAACGAATTTGGTAGTCTGCGATTCATATAACTTGTAGTTTGTCAAAAAAAATTTACTTAAATAATAAAATCCTATTATTATTATTATTCATGAATTTTCGACATAATTGGTTGTTAAAAAGCGGTAATTGTGACGAATTGTGTCTTCGAGAACAATATCAGCAATTTATCTTTTCTTTTTTTTGTATTATATATGGTCCATCGAATAAGCGTCGAGAACATTCGTAAAGTCCGGCTATTATCTTTTGAATTCAATGTTGGAATTAATTCAACTGGCGGACTTTGAATGTGTCATTAATATTATTCAGTTATGCATTAGTCTCGGCAATGTTCTTCTGTACAAGTCTTGTAACATTGTCAATTTGGTACACAATGAATTCTAGTTGAGCTAATTCAGTATTAGCGCCAATTTAATTTTCAATTAATATTTATGAAGGTAACACTGAATCTGTCATATTATAAGGTATTTACGTATAAGTTATTGGTGTCTGGTTTTATCCAATTCTATACACTACATAGCTCTATTCATATTATAATGCGATCTCACATAAGATGCATAAAATTGATAACTGGACCAATTTCACGGGGCAATGGCAATCGAATAAGAACCTTCAGGTGTGTACTGTCCACCCTTTTAACAAAGATCGACAGTAAAGATGTGAAATAAATGAACTGGACAATGGCCAGATCTTTACGGTTCATTTGCCAACATCTCACCCATTTTAAGCTAAAAATCGCACTCTAGACTTTTCAATAATCGGAAAAAAAAGACGAAATTCACACTAATTTATCAATTCAACTGAACATGAAATTTAAATAGAAATCCTGTGTTAGGCATCTAATAGAAAAGATAAACCTACTATTCATGACTTATTTCCTGCCTGTTGGGGAGACACCAAATGTCAGGTATACCTACTAGCTATTGGGGTGTTGTTGAAATGACAAACCCGCAATTTATTTAGTGCTTGATTCAACTAAGCCTTGACAGATTCTGGGGGGACGTACGCTACGGATTATCCTAGGACAGAGAATCAAAAATGCAAAATCTCCGATAACAAGCCTTTATAATTAGGTATTAAATGGGATCATCCGTTTCTGGTGCTTGTTACGCACATGACTTTGGTAGTGATGATTCAGAAAATCAAAGCAGAAAAAGAAGAGAGAAACAAAATACGAACAGGTAATACAACAGACAGATGAAAGTGGCAGAAAATCCTGCAAAATTATTCGGAAATTTCATTTGCTTCTTATAATGATTTGAGTTATTTAGATGCGAAATTTTTATTAACGAAAAGAGAACGGTTTTTATTTTGAATTTAAATCATCGTATTAAAATCCGTGCCTTCATCAAATTAGGCTTATTTATCGTTTTCTAGAGTTGCCAGCGCACTGTCAATAAAATTTTATTTATTGCTAGAAGGAGCGCAAATACAAGAGAATCATTTCTGGCAATTTCCGGGCAATAAAGAAACCTGTGAAGTGAAGAAGGGATGTACGCCTGAGGACGGCCGCCTATGGAATTGGATGGAACAATATTAAAAATGCTGTAGTGTTAGCAAACGAATATAGACTGCCATAAATAGGATAAGTGCTAAAATTTATGTTCAAATATAGGTAAGGCTTTTGTGAGACGTAGATTCGTAGAAGTGTATTTTCACTTATAGAAAAACCCATTGACGACAATGATGACTACAAAACCTTATCGAAACGTATATTACCAGGCCACATTCCTGAACCTGACGTCCAATATGCTTTAGTTCGTTCCTTAACCAAGGCCCATTCAACAACCTACACACTTTTATTCGAATTTCATATTTTTACCAATATACGCTACTATTAGGAATTCTTAAGAACGGGCACTATTGACAAGCGAGTTAATAAAACCAAACAAAGAGTCCTGCTATTCCAGCATATTGGACATGAGAATTGAAGTTTTTCCTACATGAACTAAATAAATTGAAATATCATATTTAAAGATGGAATTTCATCAATGAATTCTCACATATCCAGCAGGTGTTTTAATTAGCGTTTAAAGCTCAAATAAATATTTTATGAATTCAAACACAGCTCTCTGCTACTTCAACATCTCACTATCAAGATTTAATTACAACGATAGTAATACCAACCGGAACCAAAGTTATGCATTTATTACATAAAACATCTTTATTTTTGTATAATTAAATTGGCAAACATCAAGCCACTTTTATACTATGTGGAATTTCTATAATAAGAGTTTTGATATTAACAAGAATTTCAACTACAAATTTTTGATTGAATCAAATATGCAAATCTCTACGACGACCATTATCTATTAGTAGATGACAGTACTGAACGCTTGAAAGCTAGCAAATTCAATCAATTAATAGATTCAATAATTATCAGAAATCAACAGAACATCAATCGCTGCATCCATTATCACTAAAATCATCCACCATTCTGTCATTAACACATTGGAATTTCCAATGAAATTGATAGACGAATGAACAACAACAGTCAAGCAAAAATAGCCAAAGTATCCCAAAATTTATTGTTTCGTTTGTTTAGTACACAGGAAAGAATAACATGAGAAAAGCATTAACGTCGAGTGTTCTTCTGCATTTGAAACGTATAATTGTTAGGAGAGAGGAGCGACGTGTTGACATAAGAGCAGAATTTGTTAGAAGAAAGATAGATAGTGATTCACCATCAATCGATGTTGATAACTAAATGTTGCTAAATTTGATGGTAGAACCGACTAAACGAAAACAAACCGATAAATATCGAAAACAATAACGGGAAATTGCTTGTGAAGAGAACTAGTAATTGGTTGGAGGTTTTGTTCGGATAACTAGCTATAGTTAAAGAAAACAAAAAACAAATAATATGATCAATATTTAAGTCCATCAATTATCGTCTTTCTATTCGATTAGTTTTTGCTCATTATTCATTAATTAGAAATTAAACGGTTGAATATGGAGGAATGTCAAAATTGACCGGCGCATCCACCATTTTGCAATGGTAAATTTAAAGTAATTTTGCAAACTTGCAAAAAACGCCCAATAATCGTTTGATTCACCGAAAATTTGAAGTGACGAAGTTGCTCTTTTTTCGAATCCAACACCCCCCAGCTTTTTCAGTAGAGAAAATGGGGGCGTTTTGATTATAGAATAGGAGCCCTTGAACGATACCCGACCTCACTTGTACGTAGTCTGGCACTATTTTTGTGAATAAGCTTAATTCAACGAAAAATATGATAATGGAATAATAAGGAAACGAAAAAAAAACCAGTAAAAAAACACTCGAAAATGAATCGATATCGAGTTATTATGAAAAAACTCCACTCACGGCAAAAAAGCCACATTAAGTGAAAGTAGTTTTCGTTCAATTCATCTTTTTTATAGGCACCCGATCTTATTAATTATCACTCAATTAATTAACAATGAACGAATAATTTATTTATTGTGGAATTGAATTGATGGCGTCCCTGATTGTCCATAATGTTTGGTTATGGCGCTCTAATGAAAATGGTAAAATAATAAATTTTGACTAACCTGTAATAAAATTGTTGAGCAATAAGCACGTCTATTGGCAGAATTTCCCGAAATCGCCGAAAATTTCACAATTTCCATGTTTAATAACACTAATTAATTCACAAACAAAAAACAATTGCACTATTAAACCGGCACTAATATACAACGAAACTAAGATGTCCGCTAATCAGTGGTGGCAATTTTTTTTCGAGCGCCAATAAAAGTCCTAAAGTAGTAGGGGTAGGCAAGATTCGGACAACAATCTAGACTCGATACGAATGTAAATTATATTCGATTCTATATTCGAAATTAATTGAAATGTCTTCATTATTACATCGAATTATAAAAACGCGTATTTATGAGCCTGCAATGAATATTGAAATAAGTCCGTAGTTAGGCGATCAAATACAATTACCCATCCCTAATGCAACCGGTCTTATTCAAATAATCAGCCAAGTAAGTTTCTGACAGGATCGGATTAAATGTTATTGTGGCCCGTTTAGTCATATATCAAATATTGCTATTTTCTCGGATTAGTATTGTTTTATAATGTATTTAGATTAGAAATATGTTAACTGTCAACAACAAATGCAAATCCCAGTGACCTATAAATAAATCCAGTCATCAATAACTACCTCAGCTAGAAGGTGTAATTAATCAGTTTCCGGTACAATTTAGAATGAGGCTTTGTCATTTACATAGCCAGTGCATCTATCAATGATAAATTAATAACAGATATAGCGAAATATTCGATTTTATCATAATTAAATTCTATTTTCGGTATTAACAATAATTGGGGAAATAGTCGAAGATTAGAGCGAATGCGATTGTTGAATTTCCTTTGATTTTTTTTGGCGTTATCATTATTATTATTTTCATTTTCGAAGCTAAGCTGTAGGATTCGAGTGAGTTTAATTCTCTAGAGAATTTCGTACTATTCACCGTACAATTCTATCTCTGTCTAGATTGGCAATTGGACAAAATGTAAAAGTCTCTCGCACTATGTCAATTTATAGAATTTTAGAATCGACAAATCGGCTTATACTAACCTATTTCATGTTGCTATAAGTTGAATTTGACGACACTATATGTGTGTGTGTGTCGACATTTTATAATAGCGTACGCACCAGGTGGGTCCAATAGCAAATCTGACAACACAATCGTATCAGGAAATGGATTTTTCAAATTCAACCATTAGATAAGTCATTATTATCAAATTCGACTAGCAGACAACCAATTTATTGTTGAATAAAGTTTTCGATTTGTAAATAATCAAATAGGAATTGATTATTTCGATAAGTCCAAATAGAAAACATAAAATTAGTTTAACCATCGACCGATGAGATTGTAATAAAATTGTGAAGAGAATCAAATCCGATCGTATCGATCGATGATCGTCATATTGATATTCGTAAACATATTCCTCGTCTGTCGCTATCGAATAATGGTTGCAATGATTGCTCTCGAACGTAAATCGTCCAATTCAATTAGTTCCAAATCAGATAGGATAAAGCTAGGATGTCCCTTGTACGTAATGCCGACAATGGAGTCGTCTCCCCCAATATGAACTCATAAAGCGTGATGAATTTATTACAACATTAAAAATAATGTCAATCGTCCGACCGAAACGCTAGCAAAACCACATAGAGAATATGGCAACCAATTTAAAACGATGCTAAACGATGTCTCGACCAGTGACGTGCGTCACGCTTGACCAGAAAATCAAATCACATTCCCATCGATTTTCGAGCCAAATCCCAAATTAATGATACGATTTCATTATATTACAATAAAACTTTCGGAACTAATTCGAAATTGCTTTAATGTTAATTTATAATTATCCGACAAAAATTATCTAGCTAGTCATTAATCACGTTTAGTACGACGACAGGATGAGGGAATTTGTGCAAAGACGTAAATGGGGTGTGTTGCGAGAAATACTCACTTTCGAGACCGTTGGTCCTCGAAAACGCGTGGTCTTGACAGATAACGCTATCTCACCCTTAGTGCGCCCATTAGGGCCCCATACAATGGCGCATCGTTAAGACGCCCTGCAGTCGAACAGGTGTCGGTGTCACGCGTCGCCAACCTAAACGTCTGCAACATTAACGAATCTCCGAATTTACACACAGATTTCAATTGAACACCTATTTATATACAATTCTATCATCGCATGAAGACAAACAGTGCTCATCCTGTATGTATTTTGGAGGGAAAAAATCCAAATTTACTGCAATATCAGTTGTTGAATGGCAACAATATTCCACGTGTGACACATCATTTTAAGGGATGAAACATGGCTTTGAGTCGGCTGTCGGACGGAGCAGTTTAAATCCGGTTGGCCGGATTGATGATTCAATCGAGTGTTGCGGCCT
>JAZBGZ010000294.1:11666-29212 GCA_037414795.1 Stenodera caucasica | reverse complement strand
TACATATATATATATATGTATATATATGTATAGTATAGTACGTCGCGGTTATATGTGCACGGCAGATTTATGTGGCGTTATGACCTGATTTATGAGATAGCAAACCGATATGCGACATGTCAGGATGAAAACTAGGCAATGGGTGGACGATTATAGGAATAACTCCCCTATATAGAGTCTCATTAACTATGACAATCAACTTTGTCAACTTGACGAATGATTGAAAATCACAAAAATTGATATTCTTTCTTTATACACTACAAGCAAAGCAAGCAGCTACATAATTCTTTGATAGCAGAACCACAACTTGGCCCGAGTATTAGTTTTATCGAACCCAGGTAGCTCTCTGTCTGACTGATGTGAAACTCCACTTCGCGCCCCCAACAATCGACAAAGACAGCAAGTCTTCCATCTATTTGTCTACATCGTTAGTGGAGCAGCTGCGATTTTTTGAAACTTAAAGCCAGAAGTAAGGATACTTGATGTTCATAAACTATCTGTACATGACGTCCCATTGTTCAGGAACAAACCGCAAAATTGTGCTATCCCTGGAAACTACCGAAACGGGACATCCTGTACATTTATTGATATTTTTACGCCATACATAAAAGACTGGATATAAATCGGCAATATCGTTAAAAACTCATTTCATTTTTAGTGAAATTGATGCACATGGAAATATCATTACTACAATCAACTGAGCCAAATTCAATAAACCTCCTCTACGGACTGCTGCATATAAAGCTGCATAAAAAATATTTTTTTTTACTAAACAAAAAACTATCACAATACATTTAGAGAGGGCAATTTTTTTTGGACAGAATGTCGACATTTGTGCGCAAAGTCAGCGAAATTGGTCTGGTCCCTCGATTTATTCCCGACACCTTCATTAATTCCCCGAGATGCGACAATTATGAAATAACATCGGTATTGTCTGCGACATCCCATCTCTATTGTAACCCAAATCATTTCCAACGAACAAGACTGCTCCAATCAAATAATGAACCATCGGAGGTGAATTTTCTAATTGGGGGTAGAAAAAAAATTCGCTCCAACTGTTCAACTACAAAACATCGATTAAGTTCTCGTACTTTAAGTATGTACTTTGGTGTCTTCCACTAGCTTATAATCTTGGAAAGGAACAAGTGGACGTGCTGTAATTAACGGCTACTCTCTGATTACAAGTCACGTGACTAGTCAGTCACCCTTAACTAATGTTACACACTAAATAGACCGACTTATTGCCCTTGACGTTCACCGAATTATCACCATTAAAATTTAATGTGTAAAATGAGAGAGAGTTGATGAGAAATACAATTTTTTAGGATAACAATTCGAAAATTAATATTCGTATTTTTAGAACAACTCCGGAAATAATTTGTATTATAAATCTATAATGGGAAAATCTATACCTGTTGCCGTTCTGTTTTTCTTCACATAAATTATTCCCCATAAATATTTCAATAAAGTTTAATAATTTAATTTACAATCGAAATAGAGCCAGTTATTCAACTTTGTTAACAAGGAGAGGTGTGTTCGTGTAATAACTACAATTTTAATGACTTCTTTGATAGTTTTTCGATCTAATTATCTGAATATTTGATGGAGCGAGACCTTGACTACTCAATTTAGAAAGAAATCCACGTAAACTAGGAAAATAGATCTCCTCCTGCTTTGATCCCAATTTTTCTACAATCACCCAATTGGTCCCCTTTATAATGAGGCGATAGCTCGATTTATCAGTTCTACACAATTATTTGAATCTTTTTTAGGGACCTTGACCACTTGAAATCAAATTTATCGAGACTAAAAATAGGTTTTTTCGCTGGATTGATCGATAGAGTTGTTCTGATTTTTCTACGATCAGTTGAATTTGAGTCGAATTTTCGGATTCGTTTGAAATGGTCAACTTTAGCATAATTGATATGAGAGTTTGAGGCTCACAAATCAGGTGCCAGTTGCATTTGTCGCCATGTCGCTATCTATACCAAAAATTTTCTATAAATATAATTGATTAAAACTGTATAATTAATGGCTATGGCTTGGTGCGCCTGTACGTCCAATTTAAAACACACTTTCCAACTCGACTAATTGATATGTTGTAATTAATTATACAATGTCATTTAATTCGAACAGAATATTGCGACAAAGGGGCCATTTTACTATTTTCACAGTTAGCCGATTCGACGATTTTATTATCAAATTTTCAACTTTGTATTGTACTGTTGGAAATGGCGCCTCCACCAATTAATGTTATTGTTACATCGATGAATTGTTTTAATATAAATCGGATTTTGCTACTTGAACGAATTTTTTCGAATAATTCCAAGTTGCCGGATGGTTGATTCGATTATCGCCCAGTCGAGTGATTGATGCCGTTATTATTTCTTGTTGTTTCAATTATCTTTAAATTAACTATTGTGACAACTATAGAGAAATGGTTTTTGTTCTCACAAAGACTGCATAATTGGCTCTTTGTCTGTTAGAACAATGTGTACATAATTAAAACGCATTCGTGCTAATAAAATACATGTTTATATTGTAACCACTTTGATAATTTAATGAAAAATTGTGAAACGTTACCGTTATCAAATTTGCTCGTGTGCTTTTGATAGGAAACAAGAGAGGATCTAGCAAGATAAGCGCGATTTGCACGAACTCTCAAATTTCGATATTTAGAGCTATTTGAAATTCGGTCTTTAGTCTATGTGTGTGATTGACAATTGGCCGTTTCCGCCATAATTTCCCATACGCAGACAATCCGAGTTGCCTCAAACGTCGATTTTATTGAGATTTATCCGCATTGAAGAGCTTAATCAATTCTGCAACGATATTTGTGCGCTAAATTATTTTTATATTATTGGGATGGGATTCTCAAGTCGGAGAAAATCCGGCGACGACGGCGCGTACGAAGAAATTGATTGCGTCCGGAGCCAGTTCACGTAAATAAAACGACACTAAGTCGTTTCAATTCGGGCTCTAATTCGCTTTATTTACAGTTTCGTAGTCGAAAAAATCCCGACAAAGTCTAGTTGGATAGAAGTTGACGGAATGCAGCTGTTGCATTTACTCGCAATTTTTATCGCAGCGATTCAAAATATGGAAATTATTTGTTATTTGTTGGGAAAAGTTGAAAATGCAATTCTATGCAGTATATCTCAAGAATCTATTTTATAAATATATGCACATATATGTATGAAGTGTGCGCGAAATTTGTTCCACTTCATCATCTCTACAAGTTGGAAAATCGCAAAAGAAACCGACTAGTTGGGTGTCATTTGGTATTTTCTAGTGTATAGTTGGCCGATGCCAAGCCCAATTTATATGCTTCGTGCGCCTTACAAACGGACATAAAAGAATAATCGTTTTTAAAATGTAGCGCTTTGCGCCGGTGAAAATAAAAAGATGGTAAGATAGAGCGTTAGATTGGGTTTCTCGAATAAATGGCAGAAATAACTGTCGGAGATAGTTGAAAAACGTTCCCCGAACACCAACGGGAATTACATAAAAGTGAAGCGGCCACTCTTTGGTCCATTAGTTTCGTTCGGTGTGCTGATGAGAGGAGGAGAACGAGACGACGGCGGCGTCGGCTGATTGGACGGATCGTCGGTCTATCAATCGTTTCGACATCTTCCAACTACCATCATCTCGGAGATAACTAAACGAGACGCTGTTTTTTTTCTTCATATTCGCTAGCAATCAAATAAAATATCATCTCTATTACACCGACATTGAATGTGTTTAATCCGAATCGATATCATTTCCAAATTGTAGAGGGTATTGGCGGCTGATTGCGCTGAAAACGAGAGCCTATCGCTGTAATAGGCTTAGAGGCACTATCAAAATGCGAATTTCATGTTCGCAAACGATCCTTGAATCAACATAAATCTAATGACCTAATTCACACAAATCCAAACCAACAATTTAATTTATCAATTATATCCGAACAATGCCCAAAAATACTGCAATAATTTATATTAAATTAGAATTTGGTATCGAGACGGTTTCAATTTAGGGGATTCGCATAACAATCCGGTATTCGTTCGAAATTTAATTTGAATACCTTTCCGGATTGCTCCAGAGCCACTTTCGATACATCGATAACCTTTCAAGCTGGAAAATCCCCAGAAATTACACCGAACTCTATCTGACATTGAACAATCAAACTATCGCGAGCTATTCTGCTAAACTCATCACATGATGTAATCGATTAATTACAATAAATCGGCCTTCAATTCAAACTAAATACCGGATATAAGCTGCGAAAAAACCAGTCACAACAGCTATCCACTAATCCGAACACCTCGAAATCATCCATAATGCTCCGAATAATCTTCAGTGGCGCTATTCTTTCATTAATCATCCCTCTGTCTCAGAGTGAGTGTCGTCCGAGTTCGACTACAGTCAGTGGAAGTAGTGCGCCTGAGAAAATTTGCTCCAAACAACTCATTTTCGAGGATAATTTCGACAAATTGGACCTGAAAATCTGGGACCACGAACAAACCTTAGCTGGTGGTGGTGTAAGTTGATGATCTCCACGATTTTTCTTATTAATAAAAAGTTTTTCATCTGCAAGAATTGGGAATTCCAGTGGTACACGAATAATCGGTCTAATAGTTTTGTAGAAAACGGCGTTCTACATATACAACCGACTCTATTATCCGATGATAGAGGCGAAAATTTTCTCTATCTTGGTACACTCGATCTCAACGGAAATCATCCAGTCGACACGTAAATTAAATTATACCGCCTGTCTTGGTTGAGAGGCGTCCCAAGGGATTGGCTAGTCTCGAAAGACGGTCAAAAGCCGATTTCGAAACAAACAAATTTCGAGGCGCCCCTCACTCGTATACCCAATCATCTGAATAATTTTTTTTAGTTGCACCGAAGGTAGATGGTACGGTTGTGTGCGGTCCGGCAATCAGCGCAACATCCTCAATCCGGTGAAAAGCGCCAAAATTCGCACAGTCAACTCCTTCAATTTTCGCTACGGTAAAGTCGAAATTAGAGCCCAATTACCAGTAGGCGACTGGTTGTGGCCGGCCATCTGGCTATTTCCCCGATACAGTCAATATTCCGGCTGGCCATCATCCGGCGAGATCGATTTATTGGAGAGTCGAGGTAGTTTGAAATTATTCGATGGGAATGGCCGAAATATCGGTACAAAACTAATCGGCGGCACTTTACATTGGGGACCGACTCCATTCGATAATTTATGGAATTTGAGCCATTTCGAACGAATCACGAAAACCGGCGGATTTCATTTGGATTATCATCGATTCGGCTTGGAATGGTCGGAAGATCGTATCGTTTGGTACATTGACGATGAGAAGTTTGGTGAAATTCAGCCACCTGATGGCGGTTTTTGGGAATTGGGCAATTTGAACGGGAGCAGTTTGAATAATCCGTGGAGAGGTGGGACAAAGATGGCGCCGTTCGATCAGGAATTTTTCCTGATTATCAATCTAGCTGTAGGCGGAGTCAATGGTTATTTTCCGGATGATGCCGCCAACTCTAATGGTATCAAACCGTGGCTGAACAATTCGACTAGAGCATTGACGGAGTTTTGGGCAGGTAAGGACCGGTGGCTACCAACATGGCAATTAGGCACGGATGCTTCCGCTTTCAAAATCGATTATGTCAGAGTATGGGCTCTATAAAATTAAACCCTAATGATGATTAAATGAAAAATAAAAAAATACTTCAACTTTTCATAGAGTATAATGAAATTTCCTCTTTCAATTCCTGGATACGCAGATATATGTGGATGAAAAGCGTACGTAGTCCGCAAACTGAAAATTTATCTCAGTTTTGAGCACTATTCTAATTTGATGATGAAAAGCATATGTTGAAGTGTAGTTATAGCTTTGAAGTACGTGAATAAGTTGAAAATCAGCCGGTGTTTCTTCATCCGAACCGAACAGAATAATTTGCTAGAAAAAATCACGTCAACAAAAAAAAACAAAATCAATATTTGTGAATCAATTAACTACAATAACGGAAATCTACCGGGTTGAGACCGGAAAAAAAAAACGTGGAAGTCTCGCGTAAATATTGACTCTGCTGGCGACTTAAAGGAGCAGTTGTTGCATTGTAAATCCGTGTTGTAGTTGGCACACCCACAGACAGTGGCGTAGCCGTGAGGCAGGTATTTGTCTTCATCCCAATAACACGAACTCCGAGCATTTTGAGAATAATGAAACTCATCGAGCTGAAATTTTGTCAATTGAAGTCTTTGAGCCCCTGTAACTCCACAATCTTCAATTTCGCTCGAAATATGAGGATATCGAGTTGCGCTACTGGTCCAGCCGCCCACAAATAGGAGTGGAAAAAGGAAGCCCGAAGCCAGCCAGACAATTGTGATTGTAATGACTTCTATCGTGGATATTATTGTTGATTTTGTCTTTGTGGAGAGTAGAGAAGCTTATCAGTGCTCAAGGTGCACGTTGATTCAACAATATATATATATATAAGTGCAATGCGGCTCAAGCTTGATCTATCTCACTCGAAAATTCCCTATATTTATATCCGCTATCTCGCTCTTTAAATTCTGCAATCCCGACACTGCAGTAGTCGAATTCTACTATCGTAGTTGTTGCTCGAAAACACCTACCACGACGCCAAACCATTCAATAACCGCCATCACAATTACTCTTTAACACCAAATAAAAATCAATTTCCGCATGATTTCCACTTTAAAAATCTCCCGATACCAAATCTAGCGGAAACGGCAGTCTCCATACGGCTAAAATCCCACATACCACCGATTCAATCAAAATTTAACCAACAAAAAAAAATTACCTCAAACAGAATTTGACATGAATATAATATCTAAATAATTCGTTGTCTTGTTGTCGGTTACAAATTCTAAGTTAATCAAGTAATCCGGCTAATCTCGACCGTTGTAGTAATTTATCTAAATTTCAATCAGTTTAAATTGGCAAGAGGCGAGTTGGGCGAATCGGATACTGGATGCCGTAGGCGAAACCCACCTTGATTTAGACCAAATTCTATAATTCCGCCAACTAACAATGCACAATGTCGGATTAACATCGGAGCCCGATAAAGAGGGTGACTTAAGTAACAGTTGCAGCTATAGCAGTTAAATCCAATCAAAATTTATACGACACGTTTTTGGCTTCAAGCCATTTTTTTTTTTTTATAGTTATATTCAATTAAAATTTGGGACGAAAATTGTGAATTTTGCGTGATTATTCTAGTTGAATTGTTGCGAATTCAGCAATTGCATAAAATTAATGTTAGGTATGTATACCGCAATTCATAGCGAGAGGGTGGAAACGATGTGCATTCTATATATATGTTGATTACTCATCAGTAACACCCCAGTGATTAATGTCTCCAATCCTGTAGTTAATTAAAATCCTTATAATTATGTAGAGAGTCAAGTCGTGTTTGGCAATAAAAAAAAACGCACCCCTCTGATTTATCGCCCGAATTTCTGTATTAATCATCGAATTTTTAAGCATCTCGCCATTATTCCAGCACTATAAAACAATCGATAGACGTCCACAGGAAAAAACACGATATTTCTAGTCCAACCCTTTAATAACGATTACGAGAAAAAATCAAATTGCCAAGTTAGAGTTAATGAATCTGCCAATAGCAAACTGTGCTTAGATTAGTCTAGAGTCTGGATAAGATCCGAGTTCAAGTGGCACATTATCCGACCCAACCTGGCACATAAATAATGCCGACGCGGTTCACTACATCTTCCATCGACTTGTACCGCTATTTCGCCTAGAACTTTCTATGTTACAGCCTTTATTACAGCTGTTACTTGTCTTAGAAAACTTGTTTCTGATCCTTCAACAATTGGATCGATTCGATGATGATTTTTTTCCATCGGGACTTTTGTACTGCATTCCGGTGAGTTTTATAGACCAGGTGGTTGAAGTCGCACCGTCCCGCATATGTGTATGGAGCTATTGGCAGCTCATAAATAATGTAATCGCAGATAAAGTGCTGTTACGGTATCGCCGACATTTCGCGCTTTTATCCCAGCACAACTGTTAACAATAAGCTCTCGATTCGATCTAAATTCTTCATCTATACGTCTACTTATACGCGATGTTGTTGTCAATTATTTAAACCACTACAACTCGATTAAATTGCAACGTGCGACGGATAGTGCGAAACTTGATTTAGCCCGGCGCATCCACCATTTTTGTCGCCGCATTGAAGCCGTAAATATTCATGATTTTTGTTGAATAATTTCGATGTTATATTTCAGAATTTGCTAGCATTATTCCGAAAATTCGACTAGTTATTTACCACAGTACTCATAAAACTAGTTGCTAGTAACACAATTCATTACAAGAAAATTTGTGAGACCACAAGGCGACGTTCTAACAACCGGCTGCTCATAAACCACACTGTAAATATCAATAAATTAAGCGGCAACTTGATGGTAGTTAACAAGACTTATGGTATGTAAGTATATTTCAAAGCAATATCGGTTTAAAATTCAGCTTAAACGAGAGAATTTTTTCCATTATTAACTAATTAAAAAAAACAAAAAAAAAACTCCAACAATTCACTTGTCATGTGAACGAGTTTGGATAGAATGCCAATGGAATAATTGAATCGTTCGATATGGGCGGCAGTCACTAGAGATCGGACTATATTCGATTTAAACAGTGTGGTCATCGACGTCCAAATTGGCAAAATCCAGAGGGACCGGCTCACCTCGGGCCGCGCTACCATGGTCGATTAGTGATGCGTATTGGCCTGTCTGTCGGCTTCCAATTTATAATATTGGCTGATTTGGCCGCAATTCAACTGAAATTATGGTACTAGCCGCATTTTCCACCGACAAAACTCCATGTCCCATCAGAAAATAGCACATTGTTTTCAATTTTTCGGCCGGATCAACTATTTAAATTTTGATCATGCCCAACCATGTCGCTTTCTCTGTTTAATCGGCGTATTCGGATTAATGCTGCAATCATCTAGAAATTTGATGATGATCTATCCGGGAATTTTGCCGAATTCGCACAATTGCCATCCGAAATTTTATATGGTAGTTCGTTAGATCTGGCTCGTTTTTGTTGAAGCACTAATTTCGAGCGAGTCATTTGTCAGAGGAGGTCGTCCGACGTCAATTCGGCGCAATTATTCGCTATTGTAGTCGAACGACGCCCAACATACATTAGCGCCATTGTGTCCTTTAACACACATCAAGCCGCTCACTCTCACTATGACAACTTCCTGACTTTACGCCAACAATCGCTAATAACCCTTGGTCCCAATCAATCGCTCCCTAGTCGTTCCCATCAAAAACCAAGAATCGACGGGATCGCAGCAGGCCATACAATAGCGACCTGAACGTTGAATCGAAGAAAATACCGAAAATCCGCTGCAGATAAGGCCTATTTATTTCTTGGAATTTAATTAAACCGGCTCGACATCATTCATTGTAGTTGTTGTCTATTATTGTCGTCGGGCGATTTTTCATTGTTGCTCACCTGTATCCAGGCAGCAATTTATGCACACCAAGTTCGGCATAAAAGCTCGCTGTCAAAGTTGCGATATGAAGCTATTTTGAGCGGACGCTCACACAAAGAACGCCCGGCAAGAAATGAAATGTGAAAATCGGCAAGTAGGCGGCCTCGAACAATGGAGGCTTTCACCTTTAGATAGCAATCATCCATTTCAGGGATCACACGGTGCGAATTAACCAGACAGGAGCAGATGCCATCCGTACCGACGAAGATAAATGTGCTGGTGTTCGGATGACGTGTAAATAAGAAACCGGCCTTAATGTCAGTGGGCGCAAATTCAAGCAAACCGGAAAAAATTCGACCAATTTCCAAACATCAAAGCTGTCGGAAAATTAGTAGCGAAAATTCCAGACAGAACAATAAGAATCGAAGACTGAGCTGCTTTTAATTTAACAGTAGCGGTGATGTAATTTAGCGGATCGACCTGGAAGCTATCGACCATTTATCTATCGGATGGCCGCCTATAATCGGCTTGCGCCAGCCCCATTTGTTAGGGCGTCTGCTGGAAGACAGGTGGATAAAGGGCATGATGCTCCCTTTAATTATTTATAACGTGCTAGTCGATGCGAACAAAGTTCACACTGTCGAAATCGCATCGAATCGGCCAGACACGACGAATTTCTATCGGAATTTATGCAATTTTTGTCGGGCGATAATTTCGAGTCGAGTCAGGAGCGGGCGATAACGGCCGTTCAATTACCGGCTTTATAGATTCGGCCGATTTAACGAGCCAATGGGCTAATCGACGCCGCATCTGTGCACCTAGATCCTAGATCTAATCTTCTTAGTTCGTGTAGGATGCGGCGTTATCACAGATGTAAAATAACACTAGCAATGATTGCAGGACATTCAAAACGTACGTGACATAAAGACGAAATGCAACGAATATTGTTGAATGGAAGAGATGGAGAATATGAGTGGAAAATCTACGAAATATAATTAGCATGTTCGTGGAAATGAAACCAACAGGTCGTATTAACGTTATAACGCTTTTTCTATATAACGTTAATTCCATTAAACGCCCCAGAATATTGACAACCTAATGAAAATTTAATTTGGCCGTCGCACGAAAAATCAAGCCTCCAGGACTCATTGGATATGGAAATTGCAGACATCAAAGCGTTGTGTTGGCGAATTATGCGATTGCTAATCAGTAGACAGCCAGCAATGTACCTAATTGGATGGAAAGATTAAAACTGTTCTCATATAAACGATTCACGGTATTCGAGAATTACAATTGAAAATTTAATACGAAATTGAATTTCTAATAATAAATACCGCCCAGTTGAAATCTCCCCCATATTAGCTGTTTACACTAAATTCGCTCTAGATTCAAAGAAACGTCATTGATTTCATACCAAAAGTCATCCGCTCGTCATCCCGCCAATTCAATATTGGCAGTCATGAATTATACATGGCGCCGTTTCCGCCGCACCACCAACATTTCAAACCATCGATGAGGCCGCCAGTTTCGAAAATATCCCCAAAAAAAAAATCGATGATTCCTTAATAATTCAGCTTATTGCAAAATCATAGTCGTGTGTCTTTCCATAATCTTTAAACTGGATAAAGGTTGGCAGGCGTGCTTGAATTATAGAAATCCCCTCAAGAATATTTCGCGGGAAAGCGACTCAAGTTGTACCTGAAATAGAATAAAATTACCCGACTAATAACTCAAAGGCGGCAATTAGTCTTAGGGGTGGTTATGAGTCGATGGGCGTACAGCAATTCTAATTTTATGGCCTCATAATGATCGTATAATGTCGTTCATTTGGACGAAAACCGAAACATATATAGAGGGCGCCACTCCTATTAAACACATCACAGCCATGGGGTTTATCCGTCGATTTACTGCATACCAACCATCACTCCTGGTATTACCGCAATTATTATTTACCGGCAAATATTCACCGATAAACTGGGTTTATCGCACAATTGTTGCAAATTCGCCTCTTGTCTGTCAATTATTCAACAATGAAAAGCCCGCCACTGCACAGCCAAAATCTCGACAATAATTCAAACCAAAATAAAATCGACAATTTTATTATTTTTTTCCGCCGTCTGTAAATCCACCTTCAACAACCCTTTCGAAGGCGTTTTATTTATATTTGCATTGAAACGCAATCAGTACAGCGTGAATTCTTTCGAAACGAAATTATAATTTTTATTTGCCAGGCTTTTTAAATTTGTAAACTACAATTCGGCGTAATGAGTTCTAAAACAAAGCAGCCCCCAACAAAAACGTCGAGAAGTTTTTTTATTATTATTATTATTTTTCTCTTCTTACTTTATTCCACCCTCTTCGGTCGAGTCGCCCCATCGTCAACTCAACGGGGAAAATCGAGCGCCAAATAAACATACATACAGTACGTTCCGCGGATTTATCGAAATATTGCGACGCGTGGCAGAAGTTGTTGGTCTAGTTCGAATTCCCACCAATCGGATTCGATTGGTGTTTCAGATAATCCCATTTTAGATACCCCGAACGTTTCGATTTTGGACCGGCCTGTATATGGTTGTGTCGTAATAGCAGTAACAGCACAAAAGTTTATCCGTTGAAGGTAAATTCCGGATAATTAAATGGATTAGATGCGAGTCAGTTAAGCATCATTGTATTTCAAACAGGAAGAAGACGAGTAATAAACTAACAATACAACAATGGGCCACAATCAAGATAAATACGGGCGACACAATCAATGATGCTAAATCTCAACTTTCAAGGAAAATATCCAGTGATATTTATGTAACTATATATATGTGAGAATTGTTATGTCGGTGTGTGTGTGTGTTCACTACCCCCAACCCCGAGCAAATCTCATCAGTGGATGGTACAGACTCAAGTGTAAAACAAACATCGACGACATAATAAGCTAAATTAAACACAGAGACAGCGCAATATCGAAATTAAATTATAAGTAACAGAACAGTTATATAGACGGTAGCGCCTGCCATGCAAATTCTGACGTGCAATTTTACAGTACAGTTGATTCTGACAAAAGTAAACGCGTCAAGGGTTGAATATTGTCAGTTAGTGGAAATTTTGCATTTGCGAAATAAGACAAACTAACAACACCGGCAATTTTCCCCATTTCGAAATTTCAAATATTGCAAAAAATGATTATATTGTTGGGGTCCTTTTAGCTGTAAAGTTACATGAATAAACGCCGGAATCAAATTGGTCGTTATGTATGGTAATGGGAATTGTACCTAGTCTAGCTCTTATCGAGCGGCTATATGGTCACTCCGCTAGCACCCCCAATAGAAATTATGCAAATCCCAACATAGACATGGCTCCGTAACTATACCGGGTCCATTATCAAAATTTACAAACATCCATAGACGAAAAGAGACTCTAACTAGAGAGCTAGTTGTAGAATTGTAGATTGTAGAGGACTCATCACGTTCAACTCTCTTTGTTGATTCTGTCGGCTCGTTGTTGTTGTTCTTGTTGTTGTTGTATTTTATTGCTTGCCGTTTTCAAACTTTGTTTGCCTTGATGACGCTCGATATTTGGTTACTGATCGGGCCCTATACTGTTTATCTCGCTATACACTCCACTCAAACACAATAAAATCAACAATGCGTCTGTCGATCGATTTTATTCAAATTCGATCAAACTGGAATCGAATTTAGTATTCTGGTAGTAGCCGGACGTCCGGCTATCGAGCGAGAAACGTTCTATTCGCTCCAAGAGATGCTTCTTGTTATAGGACGCGATCAGGCGAACATTCGACCTCCACTCGTGCGTTAGCCAACCGTCGAGCTGCTCCTCATTCTGATGCCACCGCAAAGTTCAAATCTAAATATAAATTGCTATTGGTAAGGCCTGTTTGCACAGAC
Organism: Stenodera caucasica; assembly: GCA_037414795.1. Classification (NCBI taxonomy): domain Eukaryota; kingdom Metazoa; phylum Arthropoda; class Insecta; order Coleoptera; family Meloidae; genus Stenodera; species Stenodera caucasica. The sequence continues at coordinate 15,851 of JAZBGZ010000294.1, read as the reverse complement.
CAAATATTTGTGCTTTTATGCCGAACTCGAACAATGCACTATATATAAACGTGCTCTGGAATCGGCCACGGAAACGCGAATGCTCGTCCTCGCAACAATTCTCCTTTATCTTTCTAATTCAATAGTCGAATTATCAAAAATGACAACTCTTCTCTCATATCTGATGGTATTTCCAATAAATACAACTACAGTGAATGTGTAGTTGAAATAGAGATAGAATCGTGGACGAAGACTTCGGATATCCTATTGTATGGCAGTAAAAGCAACTGGCCCATGTCCATATATCTAATAGGAATCTCCTGTATGTGACATACCGACGTCTCGTCAGCCCTCTCGAATCCCACCCTTATCGATACAAAACTTAATGCGACTATTATCCGTCGATGTTGGCAAAAATCGGATCCATTTAATTTTGTGGAAATAGTCGACGAAGGAGCCACCCACCCCCCAACTTCTATCGTACACATATAGATCTATAATTTGGGAAGCAGCAAATGCCTCGTTTGAGTCCCGTTGAGAACAATCATAATTAAACAACTCGAGAAAGTAATGTAGCGGAAAGTAGAGACGACTGGAAAATGCGCCCTAGCGATTGGAGTGCGTGGTTCGGTTCGAGACACTCTCTACAGGAGATACATTTGCATAATGTACAACTAAAACTAAATTTCACAAATTTATTCTATAAAATATACACAATATTATAGTAGACGGCCGGCGAACAAATTTCGAGAGGAAAAACGAATGAAACATAATGATATTGTTGTGTGTTTCGAAGATAAATGGTTGTTGGGACAGTTGAATTTGTCATGGCGATGGTTGACTGCAGGTCGTGCCCTTTGATGGATGTTGTCCGACCATTTCTTGACCGCATTCATCGAGGAAAATAATTTGCAAACGTTGCTCGTTCATTTCTCCAAATTAGAGAATGCCTGACATATACCAAATTTAATGTAATTCGTCTGAAATCGCACAATGGGCGGACTTTTCGCAAATTTTCCCCCAATTTAATGATAAACCGGGCAATTGTCGGCAACAGACGGACTGCTGTCGGTGAGATCTGCAACAATACCGACTTGAAATAGCCACAAGACACCGAACTAATGAAGATGATTAGCTCATTTGCTTGCAAACTATCGAGTTAAGTTTCACAATCAGTTTCAATTGTTGGTGTGTTATAGTTGGTAGTCTTGGATATCTGGCATATTTCACCTATCATCCCATCTAATGAAGAACGAGAAAAGGATAGTCATACAGGAAGGAATAGAGATGGGCGATAAAGTGGATCTATCAAGTTGTTGTGTGCGAATTTTAATCCTCGATTCATATGCAAATCGGTTTTATTGCTAGTTGCAAGTTTATTATTAGTAACAAGAGAGACAGTTAGTCGAATAGTAAAAGAGAGACTATATTGTGCTCTATGTATGCTAATCTTTCACTCGGCATCATTTCGTCCACGGTTAGTTAAATAGGATCCTTTACAACGTAAGTATTCCGTTACCTTGGAAATCCCGAGACGCTGCTCCATCTTCTCGAACGAAACAATAGAGATCATCCGCAGCGAGCGCATTAACGTTAATGGCCGGCGCAATTAATATTCAACGTTAATTGGACGTATTGGCAATCGAATCGCCAAATGGTAATTATCGATTGACAATTGGCTTATTTGGGCGCTTTGTTGGCAAAAGGGCACAATTTTCCGACAGGCAAGAATCGAACTTTATCACGTCCGACTGGTCAATTACGTGCGGCACACATTGAATTGACAAATATGAAAAATTCCGTAATTTCCCGATTTGATTTATGTTCGTTGTCGAATTGATTCGCCGAAAATTGTCAATATTGAACGGAATTTGTGAATAATGGACAACGACTCGTATACCGGTTCGGTTTTCTATGCGGAAGAAATACCGAAACAAAGACGGAAATATCGCAACACCGGCCCATAAGTTATGGACGGCTCAATATAGAGCTTGATTCTATCAAAGACCGATCCGACTCGAAACAATAAGTCCGCAATTTATTTGGATTTCGATCGTTTGATATTTGTGTAGTAAAGAGAGTCTTATTGGACGGATGGCGGTCCTCGATGATTCGGCAAAGATAAAAACCTCATCTCAGTTCACGGACGTTTGCTCGCTACAATCGAATCGGCCCTATTCATTTCCGGCCAATCGATCCCTCTCATAATAAATACGAAAAAAACGAAACACCATCCACAACCGATCATATCGGCCTTCGTAAAGAGCTAGTTGGGGAAATAATCGACCATAACGGCAGTAAATTGGGCTTGGCGGGCCAGTCTACGAATTAATTAAACAGTGTTTTACGTTTATTGCCGCCAAATCCCCAACAACTTACGAATTCTCTCTCCAGACTACCAGGCATAACCCGTTTACGTTGGTCTTGATTATAAATTTGGCGCTATTCAAGTAGGGTATAAGGTGAATTACGACCGGGTTATACTGCAGCACGGAACGTAAATTTTGCACATTGCAAACAACAACTAACAACTGTTTGCCGAATTATCGGTGTTTTATTTTTGCTGGTTTAGCGCCCGAATTTGTCAAATAATGAATTTCGCCAAGAGCTTCTATCATATAAGTTGATTCATCAGGATTACTGCCGAATTTATTGTCGTGTTTTCGTATTTTTCTAAATTGGTCTGCTCGATGTTTGAGATGCACGAGACGAAGCTTCTAACAATGTTTAGTGTTTGGTCAATTCGTTTGGGCGTTTATCATGGGCACCGCGGTGGCTTCGTTAACCGGCGCAACGTCGTCTGAATGCAGATGTCCCATTTTCTATAACGCCAAAATTAATTCCATCATCCGTATCACAGTGTCGGATCGGCTTGTTCTCGTTCACTTGACGCATATTTTTATTTTCCAAAGCTTCAGCCTTATAATAGAAATGTAGGTGCGCTATTCCCATCGGTTCCTTATCTAAATCACAGCAAGATTGACTTCCTTGCAGCTATTCAAAAGGTTAAATGAGTTTCTTTGACGGGTTTCGGCTATGCAATAGCGAGAGTATCATCTACATTTAAAACGATCCAAACTCTTCTACCAGCACACAGAAACTCTCTTGTTATTTTCGAACTTTAAAAGATATACAAAATTTCCATCAATTCGAGAGCCGAATTGCTCAAAATAAAACAAATAACCCCACTATTGGTCTATCCAAAACAATGGGCTTCTATTATTCCGAAATTTGAATAATTTCAACGGAGCAGACAACTTGATCCTGGTCCGTAAATTTTTTCCACTTACCGCTTGATTTGTAAAGTTTGACATCAAAACTCATTTATCGCACAAATTCCGATTAAGATTTTAATTACACAGTCGACATGGATTAATAAAAAATTCACAACCACCTCATCGAGTTTGTTTTATTGAATCAAAAGAAAACATCAAGTAAACATTGGCTAATTTGACATAAACTTTTGTGATTTAACAATTTCTTGGAATTAAATCCAATATTGAGATTAAACAAGCTAGTGAAGCCCATGTACAAGTTGATGGACGATTTAAAGGGTTATTCTGGAACATTTGTTGGTGGCTGTGGAACTTTATAATCGGCGATAATAAAGGCGTTTACCACCACCCCATCCATTGCCGAAAATAAACAATACACTGGCACAACCCTCTAGAGAAATTAACACAAGTTCGACTGTCAAATCCTGCAGGATTCTGTTAATTACAATTTCATGTTGCCTTTAACTGATAAATTCTAGTCTAGTCCGAATACTCGAATTTATAACATCCAGTAGATTTGATTTAAAAAAAATTTTCGATTATAATTGAAACATTTATTGTTCAATATTCGATAGAAATTTAGTCGTTATCCTAGACTAGACTAGAATGCGAAATCGAAAAATCCATCTCCGATACGATTTAATCAAGCAATATTTGTTCGAGACTACTTTAAATGCGCTATTTTCTCATATAATCAAAGCTAAAATTTAATTAAACTCCGACCGGCAGGACGGAGAGGTAAGAACGAGGTATATTGCGGCGTTAATCCTCCGTTATTCCCAATTTTAAACCGATTAAGAAAATTCTAACTGAAAGTAGATAGAGAAGGAGTCGCCCGAAAATTGGGCACAAGGGCGAAATAAATTTCATCGCACAAATTCGACTTCATCGAATACAACTTCGAACAAGTTGAATTTTGAGGAGAAATATA
>JAZBGZ010000293.1:36190-47225 GCA_037414795.1 Stenodera caucasica | reverse complement strand
CGAAAGTGAGGAGTGGAGACTGGACGGAGTTTAGAGCCTTGACAGGTTGAAGAAACAAAAGTTCGAGTGTATTATTAGCCAGTTTATTGAGCCATTTTGAGTAAGCGACTAACACGAAGTACCTAAGCTTAATGTTTGTTGTTTCGAAGTAATAATGTGATTACTGAAAATAAGCGGGAAGTTTGGGGAGTATTGAGTATTGGGACAGTGAAAGCAACTTTAGCCCTGAAACTTCAGCACTAAAAAACTAATAACTCATCAACAAACCAATTTTTCGAAAATATCGAGTATCACATCATAAATTACATATTCTGCGAAGATTTGAAGTCAATCAGACTGCGAGTTTCTTAACAAAACCGTATTGAAAAGAGAGTCTGCATTGAAATTACTAGAACTTTGTTAATTTTTGAAGTTTGGCGCTCTAAAACGGCCCAAATTGCTCATAAAAGTACAAAAAATTGATTTGAATCTAGTTTCAGTCGGACTCAAGTTTCTTTCGTACGTGAGGAGTGGGGACTGGGCGGAGTTTAGAGCCTTGACAGGTTGAAGAAACAAAGGTTCGACTGTATTATCAGCCAGTTTATTGAGCCATTTTAAGTAAGCGACTTACACGAAGTACCTAAGCTTAATGTTTGTTGTTTCGAAGTAATAATGTAATTATTCAAATAGATTAGTCTGAATAGGAGAGTAGTTTCTTAATATAATTTATAACAGACTGAATTAGAACACTTGAATTTCTATAGAAAATTCATTATGTTTTCGTGACAAAATAACGAAAGAATCAATCAAAATAATTTCGAATTTCTTGTGTAACCAAATTAATGGACGTCACTCATAATTTCAACTTCTCTTACACCACAATAATCCAATTATCACTGAATTCAAATTTAATGTTGTTTTTTTTTTTTCATGATTCTCTAAAAATAAAACCCAACAGTTTGATTTTATGATCGAAATCGGGTTGAATTGTCGACAACAATAAATTCCATCAGAAAGTGACAATTTCAAAGAGTCAACTTATCGGAATCGGAAAAACGGACATCCATCTCTTGTGGATTGAAATCGCAATTTAACCGGATATCAATTTGTATTGAAGTTAACACGAACGTTTCGTGAACGAAAACAGTTAATTTGACCGAATCAAGGATTTAGTTTTATTCGGATTTAAAGATTAACAAATACCCAATATTAACGGGGCGCGGGGTTGGTTTTTCTCCACTCCATTCACTGTTAGTTGTTAGTTGAAGTTTATACGGGGGGGGTGAAAGGAAATTAGATCCCGGTACACCTGTAACTCAGTTTTGTCGAGTCCGGGATAAATCCCCTTATTGGGAATCGTACAACTACAATTACTAGCGTCATTTCGAATATATAGGGACATTTTCGATTGGTAAACGACCAAAGGGCTGAACATTACGCCCTTATCTAACCCTGCAACACTATCACTCTTGATAATTGACTAATTACGAGAGTCCGTTCTAATCTGCAATTAAATTCGAATTTAGAACGATTTTTCAATAATTCCACTTAATTGACAAGTTATTGAATCTAGGGCATAAATCACCCTTAATTTAGCTGTATTTTATAGTGATTCACCTGTAAATTTCGCCCTCCCATCCATATTCGATTGTTTTAATCCCCATATTTTATTGGAATATCGTGAAAAATATCGACAAGACTGAAAACCTGCACCTATGGAAATTCGGAAAAGAGTGATTGTTGGAAAAATTTCCACCGACTTTCTATAACGTAATGATTTATTTTACACATCCGCCCTTTGGCTGTTAAAGTGGAGACAACTGGATCGAGCACGGATGGTAGAAACAAATGAAAAAAAAAACACACAATAGAAATAAAACTATGATCACGATCCAGAACGTGATTTTACAACGTTTATTGTTAAATTTCGAAACTTCGAACGTCACTTAATGATTTTTAATTAATAAAAATTTTATAGACAACAACAATAATAAATAGTGATGGAAGTAAAAAATAACAATAGACGACTATTGAAAGGATCTCATCTCTCGTAGCTTATTGCTTTTATGGCATGTTCATACGTTTATTGCAAAATTTCCAGACCATTTGGTCCATTGTTCGATGTCATCAAAGTTTAATTCAGTCTAAAATTCTATGAATAAAATAACACGATTGTGATTTGTGTTTTTTGTGTTGTTAAACAACAATTTTAAACAAGTTTTTCCTTAAGTGGTAATCAGTGATTTAAATTGATGGTTTTTTCCTAGAGGTGATGCGGTAATAACCTTGCCGGCGACCAACTATACGCCAAATGCTGAAAACAAAGTTTTGAAAGATGTTTTACTGGAAACTTCAACTTGTTTAATTTGAGACAAAGTTCGCCCAACTCCTCCAACATCTCATGCAAAGTTTAAGTGTTGTGGAAAATTATAAGATAGGAGTAAGACGTGTTATAGAATGTTATATACAATTGAAAAATTGATAATAAATCTGAATATCTTTAGATTTGAAGATTATTAAGCTCCCAATTCTATTGATCCGAAAATTACAGGATTTCTGTAGCGAGAATTTTAATGTTGCTATTCAACCTTTGTAGTTTGTTCTGTATAGCGTTAATTTCGGCGACTTCATTTTCTCGCCCATTTCTCCGAAAATTAATTAAAACGAAAAATCCGAATACTGCCGGAAGTCTGACTAGAATCCCGACGAAATACGGATTTTGATCGAAGTAAAGAAAAAATTGCTCGAGGTCGTTTGCTTTACGATCGATTGAACCTTCAGGTTTAGTTGCAGTTTAATCTATCCGAATGTGATCAACTGTTGAGGACATGTTTATGTTTCATTTAAGTGGATACAAAGTTGCGTCATTTTGTTTTTTACCGATTGGCCATATGTGGATTAGACGAACGAAAGTTTCAGTATGAACATTTGTTGTTTTTTGACTCAATTTCGCGAATTTCCAGCAAATTTCCACGCTTCCATCACTTTATCGAAAAAATAACAATTGAGCTATATTTCCAGCGAAATATGTGACAAATTCCCATTTCTTGGCGTAATTTAATTACATAATTAAAATTCTTAATTTTGAAGAAAAATTATACCATCTTTTGATCGAACTTACTCAATTCTCTTATATTTCAGCAGTTTTTCTTCACTTAAAGATATTGGGAGTAGAATTTTCTAATTTTCTGGTTCTCTCCAGAAATTCTACGTTAAAACTTCGAAAACTATCGGTTTTCCGCAGAATTCCGGCACTTTTGGGACTCAACAGAATTTCTTGATCAATACAAAGAAGCAGCACATTAGTTTTCTTCTTGAGCTTCAGCAGTTGTTCTTTACCTGAAGATATTGGGAGTGAAATTTTCTAATTTTCCAACTCTCTCCAGAAACTCTGCATCAAAACTTTGAAAACTCTCGGTTTTTGCGCCAAATTCCGGCACTCTGGGGACTCAACAAAATTTCCTTGATCAATACAAAGAAGCAGCACATCAGTTTTTCCCTTGAGCTCCAGCAGTTTAACTTTTCTGAAGATATTGGGAGTAGAATTCTCTGATTTTCCAGCTCTCTCCACAAATTTTGCATCAAACTTCAAAAACTCTCGGTTTTTCCGTCAAACTCCTGCACTCTGGGGACTCGACAAAATTTCCTTGATCAATACAAAGAAGCAGCACATTAGTTTTCCTCCAATACTTTAGCAATTTTTCTTCTTTTAAGATACTGGGAGTGAAATTTTTTAATTTTCTAGTTCTCTTCAAAAATTCTACCTCAAAACTTCAGAATCTCTCGGTTTTTCCGCCGAACTCCGGCACTTTCGAGACTCAACAAAATTTCCTTAATCAATTCAAAGGAGCCACACATTAGTTTTTATCTTATACTCCAGAAGTTTCTCATTTCTGGAAGATATTGGGAGTGGAATTTCCCAATTTTCTAGCTCTTTCTATAAATTCTACGTCAAAACTTCGAAAACTCTTGGTTTTTCCGCCGAATTCCGGCAATCTCGGAACTTAACAAAATTTCCCTGATCAATTCAAAGGAGCCACACATTAGTTTTTCCCATATACTCCAGAAGTTTCTCATTTCTGGAAGATATTGGAAGTGAAGTTTCCTAATTTTCTAGCTTTTAGAAATTCTACGTCAAAACTTCGAAAACTCCCGGTTTTTCCGCTGAATTCCGGCACTCTCAGGACTCAAAAAAATTTCCCTGATCAATTCAAAGGAGCGGCACATTAGTTTTCTTCCAATACTTAAGCAGTTTTTTTTCTTTTAAGATACTGGGAGTGAAATTTTCTAATTTTCTAGTTCTCTCCAAAAATTCTACGTCAAAACTTTGAAAACTCTCGGTTTTTCCGCCAAATTCCGGCACTTTCGGAACTCAACAAAATTTCCTTGATCAATTCAAAGAAGCCACACATTAGTTTTTCTCTTATACTCTAGCAAGTTTTTTCTTTGAAGATTTTGGGAGTAGAATTTTCTAATTTTCTAGTTCTTTCTATAAATTCTACGTCAGAACTTCAAAAACTCTCGGTTTTTCCGCTGAATTCCGGCACTCTCAGGGCTCAAAAAATTTCCCTGATCAATTCAAAGGAGCGGCACACTAGTTCTCCTCCAATACTTAAGCAGTTTTTTTTCTTTTAAGATACGGGGAGTGAAATTTTCTAATTTTCTAGTTCTCTTCAGAAATTCTACCTCAAAACTTCGAAAACTCTCGGTTCTTCCGCCGAGCTCCGGCACTTTTGGGATTCAACAAAATTTCCTTGATTAATTCAAAGGAGCCACACATTAGTTCTTCTCTTATACTCTAGCAAGTTTTTTCTTTGAAGATTTTGGGAGTAGAATTTTCTAATTTTCTAGTTCTTTCTATAAATTCTACGTCAGAACTTCAAAAACTCTCGAATTCCGGTTCTCTCAAGACTCAAGAGAATTTCTTGATCAATTTAAAGTAGCCAGTAGCAGTTTTTCTTTTTTTGAAAATATTGGGAGTAGAATTTTCTAATTTTCTGGTTCTCTCCAGAATGTTACGTCAAAACTTCCAGTTTTCTGGCCAAATTCCGGGACTCAAAGGAGCCGCACCTTAATTTCGGTGTTTATCAGAAAAAAAACAGGAAAAGAATGACTCCAAATAGCTGATAAGAGTGATAAGATACATTTGTGGAGTTTTTAACAATAGAATATATCTGATTCAAAAAAACAATAGTTGGCCGATTTAATTGGATTAGCTAATGATCAATTTTGAAGATTTCTTTTCATGAATGGAATTTCTCCAACAATAGAATTCACAATCGGACTTATTCTATGATTCAATAGTTAATTGAAACGACTCTCATTATTATCTTTCAACCAACAGTTTTTTACGCTCGAAATTCGAACAATATAACGACAATTTCAGTTTTCCATCATTTCGATAAGAGAATTATCATCATCTAATTATCTACGTGAAGTAGCTGTAGCCTAAAGGCTTGAAATTTGTTACTTTGAAACATCACTTATCCGTTTCTATCTTAAATTAAAATCGGATATAAAGGCACAATTCGCTCACTTGAATGTTGTTTGAAAATTGCGTTTTCTCCCTAATAGCAATCAATTTTTTTATTTTGATTGTTGTTCTAATTTCGATTGTTCGAAATAATAAAAAATACGGCTCAGCCTCTTCTTTTTCACTAATTCAATATTCAATAAGGTAAATTTCCAAATGAAGACTAATGACTGAGTCTCTAAACAATTTGAATATAAATTCCAGACGAATCTTCATCGAAATTAACAAATTTCTCGGAAATAGTCGTAATAGATCGCAATTTAACAAGATAATAACACAAACTATCACTATAAAAGGCTCCCAGACATTTTACAAGTTCGAACAAACTTTAAAGTGAATGTTCACAATTTAAATTAAGCCATCATTATACTTTATCTACTTATAAGTTGCTTCTTCTTATTCTAAGTGAAGTATCTATTAAGAAAGATCTATACTTGTAATTAACTTTAAGCATCATTGAATAGAATACGGCCATTTTTAATTGCTATTAAATACTCTCCAACACCTTATAATTATGTCGTTAATTAATTAATCAGTAATTACGATCGTCTTTATTGGAAGTAGTCTGAAGATTGGTACAATTTTTGCACCATATTCGATATATTTTCGGAAATTTCACAATAATCAAATTAATTTATCGATTGTTCAATTAGTTATAATTTATAATAATACATTGTTTCCGTACAAATATCAAACTAAATTCATAGTCAATCTCAAATTTATATTCAATATGTTGACTCATTAATGGATTCAGGCAATAGAAATGGTTATTTAATACAATATTGTTCATTCTATAATAACGATGATAATAATAATTATGGCTCCATAATTGAGATATGGTTATAATATTGACTTTGTGATTGAGCCATTTCAATAATTCATGTACAATGACTGGAAATTTTGAGAAATTAACCTTCTTCAGTGCGACAAATTTCCAAATTTACGAATTCATCCTAAAATAAAAACGGTGAAATTTTCCCCGAAACAAAAGTTTTAAACGGTCTCAAAACTTAAACGTGAAAATATCCAGCTGTCTCGACAGAAGAATTTCCCAAACTTGACAAACTTTCGATCCTGATCCCGATAATCCTTGTTCAGTAGGATCAAAATTCTTCTATTTAACAGATTTCGAAATATATTTTTATAGAAGTGGAGAAAGAGGATCGATATTGATATTTCCATAATCCTGAAGCATATGTCGATGAATCAGAAGTGATCAAATTTCCTAGTTGTACGATTTTCGGTGGAAATCCGGAAAATATGGCAGCGAAACGTTGGGAATTTGTTAATGAAATAAAAACACAATTACGCGATTCGAAACAGGAGCAGAATGGATGGAGTTTCGAATGGAGCTACAAATATTGGCGAATATTAAATATTTGAGAGTTGTGCCGAAATTGAAAGTTTCCAACGAGGAATTTGACGAGTTCGAAGGAAAAGTGAAAAATTGAAGAAAACTTTCACTGAATTAACAACTGACGGAAGCTAAGAAGCGGAAAACTTTAATAAATATTGGAATTGCGCGAAAATGCAAGAAAATTTTTCCAAGTGGAAGAAAATCGAAAATAAAACAGTAATTCTGGAAAAATTGTAGCTCTATTTTGGGGCAATAAAGCGACAATTTTTCAACGTACAATTCTCCGGAAAAGCTTCAAAACCGCTAAAGATCTCACTTCCGTTAATTTTCCCTTACGCTCTAAACATGATTCAGTTTTAAGTGGAAAACATGTAATCGTGAAAGTGATAAAATATCATCAGAATTAATGATATTGCACTGTTACGAGATTACATTTTTAATCCGCTTATAAGCTTTGATCTCGAAAGCTTCTGTTGAAAATTTTAGTTTTATCGTTATTCATAAAATAGTGTTGGAGCATCAAGAAAAATGATTTTCGGAATTTTCTCCAATATTTTCGACGTTTTGTTTCCATCCACTGTAAACTAGAATTATGTTCAACATCTACTAAAATGAATGTGGAGTTTTCCTGAAGCTGTATATTTTCTTCCATCGAATAGTAAAAACTACTAGACGGTAAGACGAGACGTGAAAGATATGTTTACGTATTTCCGAATTTTATTATTCTCTGTATGCATCGAAGAAAATTGGACTTTTTTTAACCGGAAAATGCGGAAGTTTTAATAATTACTGGTGTTATTTTTGAAGTTTCGAAGCATCATAAGTTTTTATTTGCTATTTTGATTGACAAGTTCTGGAGAATTTTCCATAAGTTTTCCTTTGAAATCGATAACATTGGCTTCTGTAGAGTATCGAAATTTATGGGATTTCCCCGTTGAAAATTGAGCAGTTTGAGGCTTCGTCATCAAATTATTCTAACGAAAAGCAAATATTTCATAACAATTATTGTAATTTATAATCTAGTTTTCGCTAGCTTTGATAAAGATTTGAGGGTTATTTCCTCCCTTACACAAAACTAATCGGAAATAACTACATATTTTATAGTAGAGAAAATAAAATTATTATCGGAAAAGATTTGAACAATACGTCGAAATTACATACTTATATCCGGGAAATCTTGGCAATTTTTATGGATCAAGCGACGGAAAACTACATGTATTTTCATTAGATGAATCAATAATGGAATGACGAAATGAGCCTTCAATGTGGTGATTTTCCGAACGTATTTCCACCTAATTTTCGCCAATCGAATATTTTTCCGATTTCTATGAGTTTAAAGTTCAACTGAGAAAAATTGTAGCATTGTTACTATTTCTCGAAAATCATTAATTATTTCAACGTTTCAACGGATTTGACGAAGTTTTCGGAAATTAAGTTGCATCGATTCCTTGTTAAGTTTACAGTATTGAATTCAATTTCCTATATTGTTCGACCCTTATTTTTTGTTCGACTCAAATTATCCGTTTTTCACTCTTATTTATTGAACCATAAAATAACAAATGCAAACTTTACAATTTGTATCAAAATCTAAAGGGAAAATTACTTTCAATATTATTATCAACAAAACAAAACAACCATTCAAATAAACAATGTAAATGAGAATATGAATTATTTTCATAATACAATGTTGTTAATTATTGAATAATGAAGCCGAAATTCAATTAAATTAATTCTATTGAACCACGATAAGTTTAATTATTAATCAACAACTTTTCGCTCGCGGCAAGTTTATTTTCTGAGGCCTTTCAATAATTTCTATTCGCATTAAAACCCCTCTATTTCGGCATATTTCAGTTCAAATTCTTTTCAGAATTTCCAATTTTTCTATTTCATCTTCAGTTATGAGTACAGAAGCATGATTTTTTAAATTTGAGAAATAATTGAGTCTGAATCAACAAGTAATGGTAATTTTCACCTCGATTATCTAAGTCAATCAATAATAATAATAATAATAATATTGAGATAAACGACTGTTTTTGAGGTTTTGTACTGAGCATGAAACTACTAACTCTAGGCAATAAAGCTTCCAAGATTCCGTCCTGGAAATAGCTGCCATTATTAACGGATATCTAGAATGGAAATAACATCGATATTTGTGTAAATTTGATAATATTCTGATATTTGTTTATTATTATTATTATTATCATTATAATACAGTATTTATGGCTTGATAGACAGTCACTTTAGGGTAGAAAATGTCAATTTGAGAAGGGTTGTAAATACCAACAAAATTAAACCACAGTAAATTCCACAATTCGAAACTGTATCACTGAAAGTCCCATTATAATTATGATAAGGATAATTTTAATAATGGAGGAATTCTAATTAATTAATTTATCGCATTAATTTGTTGACAATTTTCCAATTAAACTCAACAAAGTCTACTTGTTTAAAGTTACAGTCTTTATTTTCGAAAAAATCTCAAACTATGACGATTATAATTTAATTTTGTGTTCAATTATCATAGATGAGTTCAATCAATATTATTAAAATAAGGTCTTTTCCAGTAATTGTTCATTAATCCTGTTCCAGTGCAAATCCTGAGATATCATCTCGAATTTTATAACTCGACAAATTGGAATAAATTGGAATAAACTGCTAGTTACACATGTTTTTAAAGTTTTAATCCGCTGAATTCCCACATCTGCTGCATAGTTATCAAACATTCATAAGTTCTTTGCCGGTATAAATTAGAGTAATTCCGAGTTTATTTTGTGATGGGGTTTTTAAAAAATTCAGAACATCATCAAGAAGAAAAATCACCCACCAAGCTCAGATCCATATAGATTTGTAATCACGACAAATAGCTCCATAAATTAATCTAAAATAACTCAAATTTAAAAATCGATAGTTAGAAGATTCATTTGAGTTCGTCTAAAAACTCATGAAATAATCGATTTTTGAACAATTCCGCTAGTTCTGATCTTATTTATTCAAAACACGAAATTTCGAAAGCAATGAAACAGAAAAATATAATAAGGAAAAGTTACAATTTTAAAACAAGTTTAATCCGAACGAATATAACGAACAAAGAGAACGGATTATCACCTGTCCTGTAGCAATTAGAATGGGGCTGTTCTGTTAATTTGATCCCTTTTTTCCGTAATTCGTTTTGTTCGTGTGCGAAATATCTAGAAATAATTAATAAGGGAATTAGGCGGCGAAATTTGGTGGATGCGCCGGGCGAATTTGCACACTTCATATGTAATTCCATTTATGAATATTTCAATAGAAGAGGGAGAAATTTTGCGAAAAAGCACATGATGATGGGACAATAAAGAGATCTATATTTGAATCAAATTACCTATGGTTGGTTTTATATTTGGAAGTGATTTCGCATCATTTTTGATGAGTTTCGTTTTTAGTTGGAATTTCTACAATCTTCACTCAATATAGAGTTGTTAGTGTTTCTATTTGAATGTTGACCTCAATTTATACCGAAATAACAGTCTATTTTTTGTGTATATACAACAAAAACTAGTCAATAGTAGATCGTTCCGTCTTTGTTTCACTTTATAGTATAAATACAGTATAGTGAATAGTCATTTGTAATCCTCCCTTTTCGGTAAAGTAAACATTGAAATATATTTGATCGTATCGAGGACGTGGATGGTTTCTCAAAGTAGCTGCTTATGTCCGCTTTAGAGCTAAAGTAAATGTCGACATATAAATTTGAGATACTCACTTTTTCGTATTTCAACTATCGCTTTCTTATATTTGTCGATTTTCAGCGAGACGAAATCGAGACACTCGTCAAATAAAGAACTGATTTTTGCCTATATCAGAAATTATCTTGCTCCAATCGAGAGAATTCTTTAAAAGAAATTGATCGTTTATTGGCTAGAAATTGGTTAATATTATTGAAGGGAAGTTAATAGAATTGGATTATCAACGTAATCAACCCTTAAACAAGTTAGCTACTGTGCTAACATTAGTTTAGGGGATTAAACGTTTTTTGTTCGTTCTTTCAGTATTTGAATTTCAGTATAATTTAATTCGAGATTAGTCCTGATTATCAAAACTGTTTTACGTTAACATGTACAACATAATTAAAATTATTCCGTTTTTGGTTCATAATTCCATTATATTTTATAAGAGTAGCTATC
>JAZBGZ010000293.1:15257-31700 GCA_037414795.1 Stenodera caucasica | reverse complement strand
CGTGCTCGAGAAGAATCTGCAATGAAATGCATAAATGAGCAGTAAATTCCGCTCCCTTATGTATATATCTCTCTCTCTCTTCATCTTTCCATTTTAATTGGACTCAATTCTGGTAGAGACGGCCAATATCGATCTTCAATAAATGAGAAGACGAAATCAACACCCATTTCTAATGCTTCCATTTCAACCCTTTCAATCGAGCAATCTAATTAATAATTGTTCATTTTGATCTTTTAGAAAATGAAATTCAATATAATCAATTAATTGGAATAATCGATTATATTCAATTCAATTCAAATTTATTTCCTAGTGAAATAAAAAACGACCATTAGATCGGAAGCATTGTTGTGGTCTATTGTGTGGAAACGGTTCTCTTGTAGACTTGATAGCTACTCAAACTAACAACATGACATGTACAAACATTAATGCTACATGTCGACGATATGTATTTCGGTTGAAATGTTTGTTTTTGTATCGTATTCATGTTGTACATTCCAACAACATTAACACATATTTATCTTCAATTTAGTCGCTTGATTGCTTCAACGGCCATCTACAGTAGTTTTATTGAACTAATAACAATACAAAGATTGCACCAATCACCATCGATATCGAGCGTGACGTCAGAGTAGCCGAACTGCTACAATAAATCGCCACTAGATGGCGATTGTCGCCAAAATAAATAGAAACTTTATCTAATTCATGATAATGATGATAATAACAATAATAATAGAAAATAATGTAAAAGGAACTATTTTCGTGTGATTTAATTTAATGATCCGGCAGATTGGATGAATCGCAGAACTATAATCGGAACAATATTATGATAAATTCAGAAAGAGAGAGTCGTAAAATTTGCATTCATTATATGCAACTTTTTTGATAATGTTCCGAAAGAAGTTGCTATCTTCATAACTGCCATATTTTATAAAAATGAATGCAAATGGAATTCAAAGAGTACTTGAATTTCAAATGGAGCTACTCAACTTTTGTTTTTTTCTATTATTTTTAATAAATAAAATCAAATCGCTGTGGTTTATGGAAGTACAAGACTTAAGTTGTATTTTTGATAGAATTGGAGCTTAAATTGATTGCAATTGACTGTAAAATATGAAGTGTACATTATGTCATGATAATGAATAAAGTTGACCGGTTCTCGATCCAATCCAAATAGAAATTTATGTAAATAATTGACAAAAAAATTTCAACCGCTCCTATTTACTTTACTGTTACGAAAAAGTCGAGTCAATATTGACATGTTTTACGAGCTTAAATCGATTAAACATGACTACAATTTGTACTAATTAGTTGATTAATCCATCTTTTGTTTATTTATCATGCATCACTGCTATGAATTATAAGTAAATACAACTATTCATTTATATATTTGTTTGGATTGGTACAGATAGGGATTATATGTATAACTGAATAAATCTAAACTAAATACATATTTATATATTTTTTCAAAAACTAATGTTCGGAATATAGCAGCTGTTTCAAAATTGTATCAGAACTAAATCGAGATGGCACGTCCTGATCGTTTATATTTTGTTGCATATAAATTGTGAAAATATTGTGGATACTGGAATTGGGAAAAAAAAATTGTACAATTTTCCTAGGTTTATGAGTTTCGAAGGCTGGCTCGGAAAATTCGATCATTTCCTGCTGTGGACTCATCCAATTTCCCCATTAAAACTTCGGACTTTCATAATAATTAAAAAAAAAAGAATCACCTCGAGTGGTATTCTGAGCCAATCTCAATCTTGCTCTCAGTCTCTATCTCGAATTAGCTTAGCTTATGTGAACGAATGAGAAGAAAATTTATGGGAATGGATTTTTTCGTCTAAGAACTCCACGATTCTTTCGTTCATGGAAATCCGGAATTTTCCCCAATTCTAAACTTTTTATTCAATATTTGGGATTAAGTTTCGAGCGTAATTTGGCTTTTTAATTCAATTTTCCATGCTCTTCATCTGAATTTCGACCAAATTATCATTTTGATTTTGCAGGATTCTAACAGAGTGGAGGAAATTCGAATTTTCCCAGTAAAATCGATGCTTCAGAATTTTTGAGTGGAAAGCTAATTCTTCAGTTGAGCTTTTCTCAATCTAAACGTATTTAACTGGTCGATTTAGGGAGGTAGTCGGATAGAACTAATAAATGAGAAGATTTCAGGCTGTGGACTCATCCAATTTCCCCATTAAAACTTCAGACTTTCACAATAATTAAAAGAAAAAGAATCACCTCGAGTGGTATTCTGAGCCAATCTCAATCTTGCTCTCAGTCTCTATCTTTTTGTCCGCATTCGTCTAAGAACTCCACGATTCTTTCGTTCATAGAAATCCGGAATTTCCCCCAATTCTAAACTTTCTATTCAATAATTGGGATTAAGTTTCGAGCGTAATTTGGCTTTTTAATTCAATTTTTCTTGCTCTTTATCTGAATTTCGACCAAATTTTCAATTTTTTTATGAGATGATCTCGCAGGATTCTAACAGAGTGGAGGAAATTCGTTAATTATTCGAATTTTTCCAGTAAAATCGATGTTTTAGAATTTTTAAGTGGAAAACTAATTCTACAGTTGAGCTTTTCTCAATCTAAACGTATTTAACTGGTCGGTTTAGGGAGGTGGTCGAATAGAACTGATAAATGAGAAGATTTCAGGCTGAAATGGAGCAAAATAGAATAACTTTGAAAAAGTGATTTGAATTTTTCTTTATTAAGAGGAAATGAACAATACGTTTTATGTAAGCGTGAAAATTCAATAATTTTGTGCTGTTTTGTTCATCCAATTTCCCAAGTAAAGCTTCAGACTTTCACAATAATGAAAAGATCACCTCGAGTAATGGAAGTGGTATTCTGAGCCAATCTCAATCTTGCTCTCAGTCTCGAATTACTATAGCAAGGGGAAATTGGGCTTATCCGAGAGAATGGGAATAAACTAAGGCTCTGATTCACTTACTTATTTGGAATTTCCTGATTTTCGAGCGTAACTTGGCTTTTCATTCAATTTCCCATGCTCTCTATCAGAATTTCGGACAAATTTTTATTTT
Source organism: Stenodera caucasica (assembly GCA_037414795.1). Classification (NCBI taxonomy): domain Eukaryota; kingdom Metazoa; phylum Arthropoda; class Insecta; order Coleoptera; family Meloidae; genus Stenodera; species Stenodera caucasica. The sequence goes on along the minus strand of JAZBGZ010000293.1, from coordinate 28,648 downwards.
GTTTTAAAGTTTTTGATTTACTTTCACTGCCCCCCCAGTTTTCGAAGAATTCTAACAGAGTTAGGAAAAGTTCGCGTCTTTCAATGAGCATTCAAATTTTCCCAGTCTTAGAGAAAATTGATAGTGAGCCTTGAAGTTTTGAGTAAAAAACCAGTTTTTTGATTGAATTTTACTATTTTCTCTAAGATTCTACTGTTGGACGTACGAAATTTTTATAAATTCAGCAAAATTTCTAAAACTCATTCTAAATTTGTTCTATTGGTCGGTTTAGGGAGGTGGTCAAAGAGAACTCATCCAATTTTCCCATAAGAACTTCAGACTTTTACAATGATTGAAAAAAAAATCACGTCTAGTGGTATTCTGAGCCAATCTCAATCTTGCTCTCAGTCTCTATCTCGAATTACCTCAGCTTATTTGAACGAATGAGAATAAACTAAGGCTGTATTTTATGGAAAAATTGTTCTGTTTTTTGAATTTTTTCTTCTCATTTGTCTAAGAAATCCACGTTTCTTTCGTTCATCAAAATTCCCCAACTCTAAACTTTCTGTTCAATATTTGGAATCTACTATCTTTAGAATTTTTCAATTTTTGAGCCGATCTTGGCTCTTAATTCAAGTTTTCTTGCTTTTCTTCTGAATTTCAGCCAAATTTGCTTTTCTTTATTTTCCTCCATTCACGTTTTCGCAGAATTCGAACAGGGTTAGGAAAAATTCGCGCCTCATTAAAATTGATGGCTAAGTTGACAGTGAGCCTTGAAGTTTCAAGTGGAAAACCAATTTTTCTCTCAAGTTTTGATATTTTCTTTGAGATTCCAATATTTGATGAACGAACATTTTTAACCACTCAGCAAAAACTCATTCTAAATGTTTTGAACTGGTCGGTTTAGGGAGGTGGTCAAATAGAACTGATAAAAGAGAAGTTTTCAAGCTGTAGTGAAGCAAAACAGAATAATTTCGAGATAGTGATTTGGATTTTCTTTTATTTAAAGGAAATGAACAATACATTCCATATAAGAGTGAAAGCAGGAATTTTCCAAATTAGCCATGAAATTTTCAGCTACTATTCCAAGTTGAATTGAAAATTAGAGTGAAAAGTTTTATTTCCATTGAAATTAACTCCGAAATTTTGTACAATAATTCTCATCAAAAAGATTCATATCTGTTATCTCTCGGCTAAAAACACGCATAGAAATTTTAAAAAAATTAGACCAAAAATTAAGTCATAGAAGAGGAAAATCAACAATCGATGAGATAACGGCGGCTAAAATTATGAAAATAATGGACTTTATTCCAAAAACAATATGGCTGATGAATGCTTCGAACCCTTGTAAAACGCTGAAAATATGATTGTGAAGATATCAACCGGCTATAATAATAAATTCGACCCTTTTTTTATCTACGATAAGATGTGAACGAACATAAATGCAATTTTGTTACTGATAGAAATAAAGATATAAATGAAATATTCAACAATTACATCCGGAAAAACCGGAATAATTCCGCATTATTTGAAATATGGGCAAAATATCGAACATATAAATCGTAGAAAACTTATTTACGTAAAGAGATTACTAACAAAATGACGGACGTTCAACAAACGAACGAATCATTCTTTCATCTAATCGAAGAACACACAAATCGATTTGTATTTGTTTTGTCTCGACAATTGTTTTCTCAATGTAATTTTTTATTGTTCTCCGATTCGAATCGTTCCACAAATAACGAAAGAGAATTTGTTTTCTTTCCATTTTCATATAAATGGACCATTTTCAAGATGAATAATAATAATAAACATGGACGATTGTTGGTGATCTTTCTTTCGTATTTTATCTCGATTAAAACAACTAGAGAATGGGAAATAATGTGACAATAACAATGTGTGCGGCTGATGGTTCCGTATTCAGATAACAACCATGATTACACCATTACCATTAGAATTGGGCTATATAAACCAGACAAATTTGTGAGAACAAGGGGAAAAACGCGGCTTTAATTAATTACCAAAAAAATTATCAGATAATCTCGCAGATGCATTTCGAGTCTTATCTCGTTTATAACAGGACAAATGGGGGGAGAAGACGACGAATAAAATGGAGGGAAATTTCTGGAACAAAGAGCGAGATCATAATTCTTAAAAAGACTTTACAATATTCGTTTAAATTTAACTCAAATTGAATTTATAACGAATGAGGTGATACTTCATTCAAATTATCCCAGTACTCATTTTTTGCTCGTCTCATATTTGGGCAATCATTAAAACTAGAGGGTTGTGCATCATTAATAGTCACTATTCAATGGAAAAACTCATGAGACAATGTATATCAACGTATATCAAGTCTTTGTAAACAAGTCCGAAGATTTGAGCTGAATACAGGAGCTCCTCAATATGGAATGTTCTAGAAATTTTGTGGAACCAGAAAAGTTGGCTGTTCTCGCAGAAATCACTTCGTTCTGAGACGAACTTGGACCTTAAGTGGGGACAAAATGGCCTTCTTTTGAGAATTTAGGTCAAAATTGGAACAATCATTTTTTCGGAGCCTTCGATAAAGCGATTACTCAAAATCAATTTTCAAAGCTCAACGTAGGAAAATTCAGAGTTTACAATATTCGTTTAAATTTAATTCAAATTGAATCTATACCGAAAGAGGTAATACTTCATTCAAATTATCTCGGTACTCATTTTTTGCTCGTCTCATATTTGGACAATCATCTACACTAGAGAGTTGTGCATCAATAATAATCACTATTCAGTAAAAAAACTCACAAGACAATGTATATCAACGTATATCAAGTCTTTGTGAACAAGCCCAAAGATTATGAGCTGAATACAGGAGCTCCTCAATATGAAACAGGTAACGAATATTCTAGAAATTTTGTGGAACCAGAAAAGTTGGCTATTCTCGCAGAAGTTACTTCGTTCTGGGACGAACTTGGACTTATAGTGGGGACAAAATGGCTCTCCTTTGAGAATTTAGGTCAAAATTGAAAGAATCATTTTTTCGGATTCTTTGATGAAGTGTAACGGGCGATTGCTCAAAATCAATTTTCAAAGCTCAACGTGGGAAAATTCAGACTTTACAATATTCGTTTAAATTTGATTCAAATTGAATCTATAACGAATGAGATTATACTTCATTCAAATTATCTCGGTACTCATTTTTGCTCGTCTCATATTTGGATAATCATCAAAACTAGAGGGTTTTGCATCAATAATAATCACTATTCAGTGAAAAAACTCATGATACAATGTATATCAACGTATATCGAGTCTTTGTGAACAAGCCCAAAGATTATGAGCTGAATACAGGAGCTCCTCAATATGGAACAGGTAACGAATATTCTAGAAATTTTTTAGAACCAGAAAAGTTGGCTATTCTCGCAAAAGTCACTTCGTTCTGGGACGAACTTGGACTTGAAGTGGGGACAAAATGGCCTTCCTTTGAGAATTTAGGTCAAAATTGAAACAATCATTTTTTCGGATCCTTCGATGAAGTGTAACGGGCGATTGCTCAGAATCAATTTTCAAAGCTCAACGTGTAAAAATTCAGACTTACAATATTTGTTAAAATTTAATTCAAATTGAATTTATATTAAATGAGGTTATACTTCATTCAAATTATCTCGGTACTCATTTTTTGCTCGTCTCATATTTGGACAATCATCTAGACTAGAGGGTTGTGCATCAATAATAATCACTATTCAGTGAAGAAACTCATGAGACAATGTATATCAACGTATATCGAGTCTTTGTGAACAAGCCCAAAGATTATGAGCTGGATACAGGAGCTCCTCAATATGGAACAGGTAACGAATATTCTAGAAATTTTTTAGAACCAGAAAAGTTGGCTATTCTCGCAAAAGTCACTTCGTTCTGGGACGAACTTGGACTTGAAATGGGGACAAAATGGCCTTCCTTTGAGAATTTAGGTCAAAATTGAAACAATCATTTTTTCGGATCCTTCGATGAAGTGTAACGGGCGATTGCTCAAAATCAATTTTCAAAGCTCAATGTGGGGAAATTCATCAAAACTTTTCCAAAAGTTAGATTAAGAACATTTGATCTTGAATCAGAGTTTCAAATCGTTAAATTGAACGATCTGAGGACAAAAAAATATCACTGAGCCTTCAATATTTCGGAAATCTTGGAGCAAAAACACCGATTCTTCAAAAAAGTTTTGTAATTATCGAGATTCGATCTCCGGTTCTTCTTTCCAAATGATTTTTTTCGCTCAGACTCGATTTTCAGTAACAATAATAAATTCCTGTGATGACCTTCAAAGGCGGCCTTTTCACCTGGAATCCCAGCAACTTGATTCCATTGTTTGCCGGTCTAAAATTCCACTAATCAAACAAATAGTTGAAGACAAAAGCGAAAGTCTCTTGAATAACTTCTGACGAAAATAGCTTAGAAAACAAAATGAAAGAAAAGGTGCACAATGCCTTATAAATTAATTAATGAAAATTAGAGGATCGTACAGGTGATCCCAGAAGGTCCTTAAAATATCTAACTTAATGACCCTCTCGCTTTAGGCACGACTCAATGGAAATTGATGGCATATTCTCAGTCATTGTCATGCTTAAAGTTCGACTAACTATAAACGCCGGTCAACTCATCTATTTAGGCTCAAACTACTTAAAAGTCGATAGAATCGTTCAAAATGAATATTTTTATCAATTTCCAAATCGTATATTCAGTTATCACTAAGTAGCGGATATTTGTGGACTAGAATACCTAAAATATATTTCACAAGAGCGGCACATTCATAACTAATGTGAACAAGACAGTTTTACGCTTAGAAAAATTGTAGGTCGACTAGACTTTTAAAAATGACATAATTGACCTTCGTTTGTTTTTATTCGTGATAAAAAACAAGAAGTTATAGAATATTCTATACCTTCTTGATAAAAAATTACACTATTGTCTACATTAGAGCGTTCTTTTTTATCGACTGTACGTCCATGGCTTAGCTATTCTTTTTTCTCAATTATATTAAGTTGAATAAAATAACCGTATTGAAATTGTCTCAAGAGGTAAATAATAAATAATCTATGACATAATTGACCTTCGTTTGTTTTTGTTCGTGATAAAAAACAATAAGATAGGTATAGAATATTCTATGCCTCCTTGATAAAAAATAACACCATTGGCTACTTTAAAGCGTTCTTTATTATCGACTGTACGTCCGCGACTTAGTTATTCCTTTTACTCCATTGTTCATTAAAACCTAATTAATTAACAAATCTGTTATTGAAACATATTCATTTCCGTTATTTGCATATTTACAATTATAAGCTAAACTTAGGTATTTTAAACTATATTCTGATCGAATCAATTTTCTAATAAATTATTGATTTATACTGTTTTATTCTATTATAAATATTTTTGTTTAAAATCAATAAGATTTACACAACTGAGACTTAATTGAGCCAAATTGTCTAGTCTGAACTAAAAATAATCCGCAAATTGGATGAGACTCATTAAACTAAAAATAATAATAACGATAATTCTCTGGGGAACTTGAACTCAACGATATAGTTCAATTATTTTCTCCACGAATTCAAATCATGTCTTCATCCTAAAACAAGTCCGGAAATGATCGTATTTCATTTATTTGAAATTGGTAGGGCCCAAGGGCGTACTATGCAAATTTTAAAAGCGATAATGTAGATGTAAATATTAGCGAATAATTGTGAATAATTAGAAAAACGCGCCAGTAATCGAGCTAGTGACAATAGGTGTTGCCAACCGAATGTAGCAAGACGTAATGCCAACATAATAAAAAGGATCAAGACTTATTGAAGATGTCGAAATAGTTGAAATTGTCGAATTGATTTGAAATTGAAAATTAGTTTTGTTTGTGGATTGATGGGTCCATATGTTTATGTGACTATAATTTTTGGCATCCTAAATATGTATAAAAATAGGTAATTGGGGGGATTGTGAATGCGCCATATTCACAGACGACAGTTGACCGATTTTTAATGATGTATAATTTTAGAATTTATAGGACAAAAACTGGAATAACTCTTACAACATTGTTTATGATTACCATAAATTCCAACTGTTCGAAATTTATAGAAAATCGAGAAAATGAACACATTTTTCTACAGTACATTCCCCAAATTGTCGACTTTCCGAATTTCGATCACATATTCGAGTTGGCAACTAATACAGACTTTCAATTCGTCGATGGAACTCCGATAAAATTCCAAAATAAACCATAACAGGATAGTTGAACCATAGATGGAAATTTGCTTCACTTATTGAGTATTACACGTGTCTAAAATCAGATTTCCAACCCCAATAAACTTCATTTCTCGACTTTTTCTGCTTTAAATTTGAGTATAAGACACGACTACAACTCAACTTTTTCCCATTGGCTATTTCTCAACTTCAAAGACAAGATCGGTCTACGATCAAAATAACTCCAACAACTTTTTGAATTACAGGAAAACTTGTACGACTTATTGATAAAGTTTGTATTGATCCATGTAAAATATTTCTATTAGCGAAGTCAAAAATTTATGATTTACGAAAGGATCAGCTTCATCTGTTTTTGAATAATTCAGCATTAAAGTATCTACATAGCATTAGAGTTGTTTATTTTGAAAATTGATACGTCACTGTTTTGTTAGCGAAATCCCCATAAAATGAGATTCTTACCTATTTCTATCAACTACACTAGATCTAGGATCCTCGGAAATAACAAGTGGAAGAGAAATAATTCGTATGATTATGAGTGAGACAATTGCTCGTATCTCACTTCATCTCAAGTAGGTAGATCACGACACAATCTATGATTCGATATTAATTTTATGATTATTGAGCTGTTTTTTTACTATTTTGTTGCTATTTCATCATGAAATTTGCTATAAATCCTATGAGAAGTACCAAAACTTGAGCTAACTTTACAAACTCATTATATTACGTCATTATATAAAGTCAAGTCCAATTAAAACGTATATGAAACAAATTGGCTCAATCAGTTCTAATAGGTGTATAACTCATATAAGTTTGGCTCTTTTGTTCTCAATACGATCCATTAGCATTTTCTCATTACTAAGAAACTGTGTCAGATCTTAAGCGAATTAGTTCTGTTGACGTAATTTAATCCAAACAATAGTTCCCAACCCTTATTGTCGAAGATTATTCACTCTCGTCGAATAATTTGATTTTTCTTCAAATGTAGTAGTGCGACGATAGTGCACGGCCTGTGTGCTGTGCGCCACTGAAGCCCCAGCTCCATTTTTTTTCCCGATTGCAAACAATATCAAACGCACGTAGTCACAACGTTAATTTGAAATTTCCATATTTTCGAACATCAATAAATTTTCCACTTGTACAACTACTGAAATTTAAGCTTTGCATTTTGAACGATTCGCTATTTAAAAATACCGCCTTTGTTCCCGGCCAACTATACAAAGTATGTTGTGCAGAATGGGGTAAAAAAAAAAACAAAAACCACTACTCCGCTATTAATGGAAAAGAGAAATCGAAAAACATGACCGTAAGGGTAAATTAACTCTTTTATAACGAACATACACATCTACATATGGAGTTTGTTTGAAAATTGTGGATATAGACGATGATATTGAAAGATGGAGGCATTGAAACTGAGTCTTTCTAATTAAAAATAACTCAACATTCTATTTTATTTTTAATAGGTGCACTGCTGGAGATTTTTCTATTTATATAAAAGCCTCTCAATGTGGACTATTCCATGATAAAAAAAAATATTAACTTTAAGTATCTTACACAACAGTAAAACTTTATTCAATCTACAACAATCGTTTTATTTCTAAGTTCAGTTGCTTTGCCGACAAATTTCAACATTGCATGTACTCCATTGATGAGAACCATAAATCAGAGCCTCTCAACCAAAGGTAAATTTATCACCCAAAATCCTCCAAGTCTATCTTGAGAGATTGATTGATTAGAAACGAATCAATTGAATCGCAATACCACTCAAATATTCGATAGAAATTATTTCAATTTCTCTCAAGATCTTCAATAAAGCATAGAAAGATAATAGAAGAAGCCAGACATTTCTGTTTTTCAGTTTGGGAAAATTTCAAGGATTTCCCCCAATCTCTCATTCACTTATCGGCGAGATATGAATTTTTTAAAGTAACATTTCGAGAATAAAATTCGACTCGAATATGAAAATGAAAATTACGTTTTTTCTCTCCACCTTCATATTTCTTGTTCGCACTAGTGGAGATTTATTAATGGGCTCGATGGAAAAAGAGCTAAAAACCCTAATGATTCAAAGATGGACCTAGACGATGGTTTTCCTTCCAGGAAATTACGTTCTCTATTGTATTTTCTTGGGTTGAGATTGTGAAAAAATAGTAGGGATCAACACACAATTTGTGCGTAAAAAATATTGCTGAATCAATATTATGAAAGGATGTCGAATCTTATCGAATCTCGAAACAGAACAAGTGTATTTATATTCTTGGCAGGTATCTTTGCCGGATATCTGAAATACTTGGATTAATTTTTTTATTTCGATGTCCCAACAACAACAGGAAAAAATAGCTTCAGATGAGCGGAATTTTTCGAACTCAAATTGGATAAAATATCAATTAATGCAAGTGATCGAGTAAATTATGATGTTTACAGTGGAAAATATAAAGTCCGATATTGTTTTTTTGTAAGAAAATAGATCTTGGTCCTGCAATAAATCATAATGAAAACTCAACATTTGGCACATTTCCAAATAAAGAGGTCGCGTTTAAACTTGACTCCTATCGTATTTTAGTTTCTTTTGCCGATTCGCTATTATAAAGAAAACGACCTTCTACCTCGTTAATCTCGTCCGAAATCGATAACACTAATATCCTGGAGAATACTCCTCTAATACGACCACCGACAGTAAAAACTGAATTCTATGACAAAAGTTCCATATAAGGTTGGACTTTCTAACTAAACATTATTTAAACAGAATTGTTATAATAGTGAAGGGCTCTTATTAGCTTTATTCCAGTTAAACATACAATTCATAGTCCTTAACGTTCATAATAAGGACCTTCGTGTAACGAAGCTTGAAGGAAAAAGGGACAACATAAACAATTCAAAAGTGTTACAATTTGAATTATTATCCTTCCTTTTTTCTAAACAAGCCCTTTAATACAAAACATCTAGAAAGTTTTCTCAACCTTAACAAAGTGTGATTGAATTTCCCGAAAATTCGTTTTTCTCTTGTATTATAATAGAAAATTGTACTCACGCCATGAGAAAAGCCAGCAACATCTTCTAGATATCATCAGGAAATGTACATTCGCCACACATTTAACTGTCACTTCATTTAATTCATTGAGAATCTTCGACTGGGGATTATATGTGAGGAATATATTTAGAATCACCGAAAATTACAAGAAACCGCCCACTTTTTTCCTTATTCACATTTTTTCAATTATCAATTACAGCACAATTGTTTGATTTAAATCGGAAGTCGGAAAAACTACACGCATCGACTTTCGAATCGCGCACCAACTCCACATCCAACTTGGTCGCTGTTATCCGCACAACTGCCAAGAATATTATATTCCTGCAGTGTCTGCATCCGCATCTGGTTGAATCCTGCGGAGTTACACGGGAATCAAGCCGGCGACACGGGTCTCGTACCGGGCCGCATCTGTTCGTCGGAAAATTTTCGACCAAAACAGGCCGAAAAAATTTGAATTTCTCAACGCTCTCTTATTAAATATAATTTTTTTTTTCAACTCAACATCATTTTCGACGTCAATGTGATGAATAACGGTGGATACGGTTTGAATACAGTTTATTATAAAAGGTTTTTTGTATTTTTCCCATGAATATCTGAACTAACGACTCGCTTCATTGCTCCCACGTCGATTTTCTTTGATTATGGTAAAAATAACAAGTCATTGGGCGACAGGATCAATTTGTGAAAATATCACGAGAAAAATGCCTTTAATCTAATTGAAAGCCGATTCATTTCCATATTATTAATAAATTTGTTCGTAATGGTGGAATAAATTGAGCATTCGAAATATCAGCTTCTATTGCTAGATTGAGACTTGTATAAAAGCTTTTTGTATAATTCTCGTTTGAAAGTGATTGATAGATTTTCGCGAGATTCTGCTGTTAAACAAATTGCTCAACGTTCTTCCAAATTCTAATCCAACAACAACTGTCTGTATAAAATAAATAAAATTCTCCTTCTATCCATCAAAATTTCACTTGTTTTAACTGAATTCGAGTGAAATATTCGACATAACAATAATCAAATATCAAAACCGCATTATCGCATTCAATCAATGATTGATTGTCGCGAATCCCGGATTATATTCAATCATATTTATATGGAACATTATAATTGAATTGTTCGAATCCCAAATTCATATCGTCGCCAATTTATAATTAAAAGAACATAAATGAGATTAATAAGCGTAATCAGTTTAATTATACGGCTCTATTCGAATTAATTCAATTTGTTATTGAGCACAACTTTCAATTTTCTATGATGATAAATTCGATTTTACCGCCAATTTTCGCGTTACCATAATTGTAAATTATAAATCTCTAAATAATTAATTATTCTAGGTTGGTAATGTACGTCTAATTTCACAGCGCACGCGCATTAGCTTTGTTTAGTGGAACAGAATGCTTATGATCGTCTAAAGTTTACCATTTTTAACGTTTTATCATTATCTTAGTAATAATTAAAGGTAATTATAGTTTAAACTCAATTCGGTAATGTATTTTCAATGATTTCTGTCATATAATATCGGTGTAAAATGTACATTTCTCGAATTAGGTTATGTAGAACAATGATGTTGTAAACATTGATTAAGCAATTGTTATAGTTTCTCTTTATATTATCATTTGTTATTTATTCAAGAATCGATTCGATGATTATTGTTTATTTGTTGTAGATTTGATAAAATGGCCGATCAACAACAATTCTTTTTGAAATGGAACGATTTCCAGAGCAATATGGTCTCATCATTTCGACATTTACGCGATGAGAAAAGTTTCACGGATGTTACATTAGCATGTGAAGGACAAACATGTAAAGCTCATAAAATGGTACTTTCAGCTTGTAGTCCATATTTTAAGAGTCTACTAGAAGTACAATTCAATATATTTAATAATAATACGAATCTATAGTAATTTGTGTTGTATTTTAGGAGAATCCGTCTAAACATCCGATAATTATATTAAAGGATGTGGCTTACAGTCATTTACAAGCAATTTTAGAATTTATGTATGCCGGCGAAGTTAATGTTAGTCAAGAACAATTGCCTGCATTTTTGAAAACAGCTGATAGACTCAAAGTGAAAGGTTTGGCTGAAGCCCCACAAGCTATACGACGGGAATAAACGAAAATTTTTCTTAAAAAAAAGGCAAGATTTACTCTCTAACTTTATATAGGTAAAAACAAAAGATTTCTCAACAATTTTCTGTAGAAATACGGTGCCTTAATATTCATTTTTTATTATTAGTTGATATTATAATTGTTTCTATTTAGTAGAAATTCAATTGAAAAATAACAGGTTGAATAAACGTTCCTCAACAAGTGCTAAATTATGTAAAACAGATGCCAAATAAATCAATAGTCCATCAATCCGTATATCTACAGGAAATTTATGGAAATATATCTAATTTTACAAAAATTTTAAATACAAACGGAATGAAAACAGTAAAATTAACTTTCAATAATAATTTCTATTGTCATTTTATCGAATTCTAATTATGGACGGGGATTATTTCTATTTAAATTAGCTCAGTTTGATTCAATTGTTTGTAAGTTATCGTATATTATTTGTAAATTTTCTATTTAAGAAACATACTTTGTTTATAGTTTTTTTTTTTTTTAAATATATTATAGGAATCAATTAAGCAAAGAATGAGATGAATAAGGGTTTTGTTTAGTGAATTTAAGGCGCAATTTTATATTTTTGATAGTCTTTCTACAATTAGTTGCAGATAATTGTATTTAGTGTAAGTTTTTCACGTAATATTCACATAATTGTTACCACACACAGTTATAATTTGATAAATGCAAACGTAACAGTTTATTTTGTAACTTTTTTCACTCAACAACAACGGTACGTTTTTCTTTTTCGTTTTAAGGATGTAACTCATTTTTAATAAAAAAAAAAATGTTGTATTTTGAATCGAATGTAATTGAATAAGAAACCAAGCCAAATTCCTATTGCTCATGTTTTTTTATTGTACACACAACAGTTACAGTTTCACATTAAATTTAACATGGTTTTTCTTGAAATTTCCAAATTATTAAACTTATTGATTGTCATAGTAAAAATTTTAGATAAAATATGTTATTTTATACAAGAAGATATGTTATATTTATCATTATGCTATAGATTTTATACAAAACGAACGTCGATTAGGTTGAATCTTTATTATCGAGATTAAACTTTAACAAGACAGAATTTTCAACAGTTCCATTACAATCAGACATATTTTTCCGGTAGCCTAATTTTGTACTAATTTTCTTTTCTTTTTTTTTGATATGATTTTTATCGAGAGAAACTATATCGATCCGATTCAATCAGTCTTTAGTTCAACGAAATCTCGATAGATGGCATCGAGTATCGTCAGCCAATCAAATTACAGAGGCAGCTTCAAATTTTTTTGACATATCCAAAACAATCATAATTAATCTAGAAACCTTGACTATTGACTGTTATTATACTAATTGACTTGAAAACAATCAATTTCAATATATGTACTTCCGGTATAAATATCTATAGCTTGTATAAAAACTGACGAAGCACAAGAAGGCAGTGAAGCAAGAATTCAAATTTTTAAATAGAGATTGAACAAAAATTAGATTTATACACTTTTTTAGCTATTATTATTATTATCGTTATAATTATAATAATTAGAAAATTGGCTCTTCCGGTTCCTATATTGGAACCATCACTAAATCACTAAACAGTCTTCATATAAATGAATCAATTATAGAAATAGATAGATATTTTCAATTTACACAAATTTAGGCCTTAACTACTCGGGAATCTCATCACCCATTTAATCAGTATGGTTATTTTATAACATTAATTCGATTCGTAATGTAGATCAGCTGATCGACATCTAGAGTTTTTAGTTGGAACTAATCTAGATCCTGCGCTTTGATTGGCCATTAGAGAATCGAGATTTATTTGAAAATCACTAGATGGCAGCAGATCTACTATACGAATTGATTTTTATCGAATTTGATATTGTACGATATTGTTTTGTTTTTAAAACAAATACTATCTAAATTTACATATATTTTGTTTATGATTACTATTATTATTATTAGAATATCACATATAAATTGCGACTAATACAAATAGAAAACTAGATATACACATTCTCTCATATATTCTCTTATATTAGAAGGTATTTAC
>JAZBGZ010000292.1:43939-57641 GCA_037414795.1 Stenodera caucasica | reverse complement strand
ACCGGCTCCATAACAGCGATTCTCAACTTGTGTGTTTATCATCAATCACTTTCGAAAATTTGAACAATTCGAAACAGAAAGTCAATCGAAATAATGTGCGATTTTAGTTGGAAAGTTTTCCGGGAAATTGACCGAAATTTTCGATTATTTCAAATATTACAATTGAAAATTCGACAAAAAGAGAAAATCGGGAAATAGTTAAAATTATAGAAGAAAATTGCAAATCCTCTTAGATACCTCAAAATTTCGATTATACTTCAACATCTCAAATAGAAATTTTGACTCAAGTTGTGAGTCATTTCAACAATGGGACTAAACCGCAAGCCTAAATATCATAAAACAATAAATCAGATAGAAAAATTCTAAAAAAATTTGGGGTTCCCCTCTACCTGTCAAAAAGGGACCTTTGCTTAGATTTTCGAGCGGCTGGCCTTTTTTGATTTATTGTTTTATAATATTTAGGCTTGCGGTTTAGTCCCATTGTTGAAATGATTTACAACTTAAGTCAAAATTTCTATTTGAGATATTAAAGTATACAACTCAAACGAAATCGCCTCCATTCTATATTTATAGTTGGAAAATACCGACAAAGCCCATTTATACAATTGAAGGGCTTCTTTTATCAGAAAAGGGCCCATAATAGGAATGTGTCAGTTGGTAAAAGTATCAAACTTCAACATGTCTCTTTCAGATTAATTTGCCGTCCTTTATACGAGGAAAATGTTAGATTATATCGGAAATTTCCGGAAACAAAAGATGCTTTGATCTAAATAACAAGACCACTAAATATTAATAACTCTCTATATAAACGAAAATGAAGTATTATTGAGAATAAAGGGTGTCTTTTAGTAATTCATTTCAATCGAAATTGAATTAATTTTAATTTAGTTTTAAGACGATAAAGTATCCGTTTTGAGCCGAATTTAACTGTTCAAATTCGGAATTGGCATAAATTAATCAACATCTGTATTACAGCTGTTACGTTGACTCACTGATTACCATTTCTACAATAATCATCATCATCATCATCATCATAATATGGTGTAGAGGCGGATTTGACCTACAGTTGTGTTGTGATTAATGACTAATGCATTCCACGTCTTCAACTTATATGGAAACGTTCCAATAGAACGTAATTTTTGGCAAATATAATTGAGCCCAATTTCGAAATTCATCACTTTTTGTAGAAAGTTGAAAATAATTTTTTATCTACAAAATTTTGGTTATCGATCTGAAACCACTCCACCTATAAGGCTGTAATAATTATAATTATTATTTCAGGGAGAAAAAAAAAAGTTGCGTTTCTCCATTAGTTTTGCTTAAATCAACAATGAACCCATAATCGGTTTTAATGGACTTTCTAGATAGCCTTGAACATTAAAATGTAATTATAACACTTCATTTATTCATTGCAATACCCCAGATCATTAATTTTATTGTTATGTTGTTTTGTCCCGACTGTAAAACAAAAAAAATAATAAATAACTAAAACCGAACAAGGGTCGCACAAAATTATAATTCGCAATTGGACTTCCATCATAAAATTTGAACGTTGGAAAAAAATTGTGCCTCATCAACAATTACCGATTATTTATTCAATAATCCCCCATTGATACACCAACTTCCGATCATTGGATCATTAATTATTAATAAACCCAACAGAGAATGGCTATAATAATTTTTCCTATCCTATTAATTTTTTTTTTCCCAGATAGTCTCTTATTACGATCTTAAAAAAGTATTTTTTACCAATTGGGAAACACGCCTCTTTGAAAATAATTAAAATTGAATTGGACACGTCGATCTATTGTTTGTTCGTTATAATCGAGTATTTTACAAGGACGATAGAATTGATCCGTTTTTTTTTTGTGTGTTTTCAACCCAACAATCCTGTCGTATGTAATCCTATAAAGTACCATCGATAATTGAACTGTTTTTCAAATTCAGATAATGATCAAGAATTCAATCAATTACGCATAAATAAATTCCGAGAATATATCGAATACGTTTAGAGTGGATTCGAGAGTGAACCAACACAAGTGACTCACCATAAACAATTGGCTTCCACTTAAATGAGGTCTATTTACGCTTTATTCGAGTTCAAACAATTTGTTGAAAAAAAACGGGTGTTTTAGATTAAATTCAAAACGTAATTAGAACCAGGTGGTCTTTATGTATTCAATTATATTTTTTTTTATTATCATGTCAGTTTCTTCCATATTTATTCGTATAAATACTTTGTTTGATAACTAATTCCGTTTAATCATTGTAATCTATAAAACATGCGGCAGGTGAGAATCTCTAGTCTTATTGTTCGATATTATTAGAATACATCTCTAATTAGAATGACTTATCATTGATAAGCTTTCCCCTATGTTCCGGGAAAAAAATTTATAATGGTGAAATCTATTGGAAATGAGCAATATAGTTGTGTGCAATTGTTATAGACGGTATAACAATATATATAGACGTGGTGTATTTCAAAAGGTCGTTAAGGCTCTTTTATCTCTATATGTATAGTATATATTTTTCTTTTCTTCAATTTTTTTTTCTCTCTATATCTGTATGAAAAGGCCGCCAACAGACCCCCTGCTAATTTCCTATTCACCTACCCGTTATAATTCAGCATTGTAATATTTAATGATGGTCTGTGCATTTTCTACGGCTGATAATACCCATGTAATCCATTTTGACGTGATGACGATGATGATGATGATGATAATGACGGCATTTCTATTATTTCTATACCATTATCTAGTTCTAAAGTCTAGAACATCCACCGATAATTATGAATAACTCACAAGTCGATTACTATAGAAAGGTTACACTGTATTTTAGCTAACAATTCGATTACATAAAATTACTTTTAGTTATTTATTGAAATATTCGGAATTATCGCTAATTTACCATGAAATTACTATTAATAAATATTGTAAATGTTGTGAAGAATGGATCGCGCAATAACGGACAATCGGCGCGAAATTATTTTTTCCATATGTTTAGTCTACTTTAATAATCAAAACGGAAGGAATTTAGCGAAAATAATTAACGTATTTCTAAACAATAAATACATAATCGTCCGTTAAATCGAGGATTTTCGATCGACATGTTTTTGGAATTTTATAAATTCCAGATAAATAGCATTTAATTGGAAAATAATAATTCGAATCGATTTTGATAAAATCGGTTTTTTCTAATCTGAAACTTTCGAAATAAATTAACATAAAAACAAATTCCCTTTTATAAATACTACGAACACTTAGATTAATTAAATGAAATTTTTTTTTCCGTTGAAATCAACTAAGATAAATTATTGTGTGTATGTTACGATTATTTTTTGAAATTCTCCCAACTTCACTCGTTTAATTTAAAATATTATAATTTTTTTTCGGTGTTTTTTTTTCCGAGAAAAAAAAAACGTCCATGTGTGTATAATTTAGTTAGTTGTAGATTTCATCAGGGTCGTTATTTTAACCTCAATGCTGGACACGTAAATTTGAAAAATTTATACCGGCAGAATTTCAAGAACAATTACACAATTCAGTGTTCGCTTGTTTTTTCTATACTCTTCATAATTACAATTTTTAGTTTTTCCAGAATTTTCCGAATTGCGACGATCAATATAGTGGACAATGCGAACATTTGGAAAATTGAATTGAAAATTATATTTCCGTTTATTGAAAATCAACATTTTATAATTGTAATCTGTAATATTTATCCAACAAAAATAATATATTTACATTGAATTAGTTTCCATAAATTACAATTTACATATTGTATATGTTGATAAAGTGGCTATTTTATCAGCCGGAAATATAGGTATAGGGACAATAATGTTGAATTTTCATCGTAGATAGTGTTTTGTTTTTATTATTTATTGTTATCTATTGCGTATGGTAAAAATTCTATCGATTTATTCATAATAATAAAGCGATCTTGTTATGATCCGAATAGAGGCCGATTTGGGACTAGTTCGCTCTAAAAAATGGAGTCCAAATGGAAGTTCTTTGAAGTGGCTAGTGAAATATAGCCTTACCTCCATAAAGAAATAGATAAAACCGTCTCTCCTACTGGGAGTATTTTTGTCTCACAAATTAAATCTGTTAAAAGCTTCTTATAAAATCGACGACAAAAAACAACACAGATTCTCTGAAATTCAATCTAGACAAGTTTTCAGTGGAAATGAATTGATGGAAAAACCAATGTGAACAACCTCATTTCACTTGAATTGTTAATAATGAAAATGGAGAAAATTTATATTGAATTTTTCAATTTTATTTCGTCTCTATGTCACTATGGAAAACTCCAAACAAGCATCAAAAATTTCCAACTTCCTGTTGTTGAAATGCTAGCAGACACATCATTTCGCATTACTGAAAGACACAAACCACATTATTATCACATGTCAACTAAAAACAACATAGTTAAACATAGAAACAACAATAAATCATCCAAATGGTTATTAACGTGTTCGACTTTCAAAAATTTGAATATTATCGAATTAGCAATTCGAACAAAAAAAAATACCCAAATTCCATATTGTGTAGAAATTCATGTCATTAGAAACAAGAAAACAAAAACAACAGGAAATCCCCCCAACAACATGAATTTCGAATTGCCCATTTTTTCTTAGGTTTTCCCATCAAACATTGAGAATGTGGAAATTATAGCAACAGATGCGATTAAAAAACTATACTTCATCAAAATTCATACATATTGGAAACATCTGTCAAAATATTTCGATATTTTAGAGGAAATTCAATTATAAAAGACAAAATACGAACGACTTCAACTAAGGGTTATAATAATAATAATAATAAAAATTACAGAAATAGAGACAATAATTAGAAAAATTTCGAGTCACGCTATCATTCAAAACGCGCACTTTATTTTTAATTAATTCATAAACGTATTTTCTAAAGGAAGTTCAATTAAAACGCGATTAAGGTGTGTGTTATTTGCGCGTTTGTCATTGATAATTTCCAACAATAATCCCGAATTATTAGAAAAAATATCCATATCGCTTTGATGATAATAATAATGATAATAACGCAAAATTGACGGATATCCGCTATAAATTTGTCAATTTTCTTACGTGATCAATCATATTTTGTCATCTATTCGAAGATAATGATGTCGAACTCGGAAAAAAAAAATCTATTCCATATTGACGTGTGTATGTAATTTTATCTAGATTAGGGTCGTTGCAGACGAGCAACAATTACACCGACGAAATTGTTGAGTACAGCAGCGCACTCTATATTTCTGTTGAAGAGGAGTGAATTTTGAGTTTTTGCAACTGAAAGGAGCCTATTGTATGGCTAGATTTCAGTCTAGAATCGTTCATTTCCACAACCGGAACTGAATAGCTCTTTGTTCTGTAGTATTTGACAATTGACAGATGACAGATGCTCTAAGTAAGACTCTTATCTATGCGATATCTAAATATTGAATACGACAGTTCAGTCTTTGCAACTGGAGATTTATTTTTGTTTTTTTTTTTTGTTGGAAACGTTAATATCGACGATTTATATTGCTTTTTTGATATTTATGAAATTTTATTATCTATTAAAAGTGACATTTATCCTATCAAAATTTTTATTTTAATAACGGGTTATAAATAGATTGCAGTATCATAAAAAAACACAACTAAAATATGAATATTTATGACTTTTTCGTTTTGTGTCATCATCTCAACTTATTCATAAGTGGATGAATCAAGAGTTCAAGTTCTAAGTCGTTTGTAAATACGTCTTTTTCTCAATATGTAAAATAATTAAACCGAATTAGAAAGTAAACAATAAGTTTAAAGATGGATATGCGTCAAAGTAAATAATAGATTAGGTCATATTCTGCAACAAATCCTCATCTTCCTATTTAGAAAACTTAAACGTAATCATTACAATATTTAAGTGGAGTTGATAAATAAAGTGCCTACCGTGCAAACTCCTCTTTTACCGCTTTTACCACAATAATAATAATAATAATAATAATGGGAGATCGAAAATAAAGAAGTAATAAAGCGAAAGAGCCCCCATATACAGGACGAGTGCTCTTATTAGTTGAGAAAAGTCGGATTCCTGTTGAGATATATTCTTATTCTATAACATATAGAAAAGTCCATATTGGGGCTGGATTATTTAATACTTTTTAAAGAGTGCTCTCTAAGCATGGATCACGATTATATTCTCTTCAAAGACCTCCACGATTCTTTTCTCGAGCTTTGTATATTAGTCTTCCTTTAAAAGAAATAATAATAAAAAAAAAAACGAATAAGAGCCTTTCATAAATATTATCCTTAAATATTCTAGTTGTTCAACTTATAATTGTACTTTTGTTTGAAATTAATCAATGGAATCCTGAATAGAATAGACGAGCTTTATAATTTGTTCTCCTTGTCTTTGAGTAAATTATAAATTTATTGATTCATGGGAATAAAATTTTAATTACCATGTAATATTAGAAAATCATTCCGTAATACCATGAAACTATAACTGACAGGACTGATAATAAAAAAAAATTCTATATTAGTACGATTCACATAAACGTCCACAATTGAGACGTTAATCGATTTTTAATGATAAGTTTGAATCAACTTCCGCGATTCTAAATCTCAATTGTTATATTGATAGTTTGCGTAACTATCGCGGAAGATCTAACACATTATTTTCCATATTGGAAAAGTAATCGAAGCGTCGGTTTTGATTCAATATACATTAAATGATATTATTGTTGAAACTATTCGAACAACATTAATGATAATGATGATGATACTTGGAAATATAGATGATAAATTTTTGATAGGTATACGACATTTGTCTAGAAAACTATAATATAACCTCAATTTTCTAAACTTTTTTTTTTGTCCTATTATCGTTCAGAATTATAGTTGGCAACTGACATTTCGGATTTGTTGTTTGTTTTTTTTTTTTACGTTTTGTTATCTCCATTCTCTCTCTCTTAACTAGCAATGTAATTAGTGGCCGGAAGTCATCATCTAACTCTTTCCATTTAAAAAAAAACAAAAACGAACTTAATGAACGCGACAAAGATAAAAGAAGGAACAATCTAGCGAACGCAATTAAACATTAAAACAAGATAATAGTTGGACATTAGCAGAATTTTGTGTGTTTGAGAAGGATACAGGAACGTATGTTGTATTTATGATAAGGAAAATATAACGGAAATATGGTCACTAAATGGATTTAGCAACATTGAAATCAAAACAACAATAATATTAAAAATGATGACTCGCGAAAAACGGTATTGTGATCCTTAGTAGCGACAGTAAACAGAAATGACGGCTAGCGAAAAAGAATACGTTGCTTAGTAACACAAAAATATGGCTAGCGAAAAAGTATCGTGTTCCTCAGCAACTGGAGTAAATGTTTTATTTTGAATTCCTGTCAATCAGATTTACTAGTCTCGCTAAAAAAGTTTCACTTCAAAAAAAACAATATCTGACACCTGTCACAATTCTGAAAAGTCTTATTTCTGTTGTTTTTCGATTTTGCTGTAATAAGAAGTGGTAAAAATCACGTTTGAATTATGAGCAAAGTCGACACTTTAATTTGCTGTCAAGCTTGCCACATTTTAAACTAATCTACGCCCACCCTCTTCTTGCTCAGACAGAGAGGCTTTTATTTCGGTTTCGTTGAAATTTCATGTTGTTGTTGTTGTTGTTGTTGTTGTTGTTGTTGGTTTTAATCTTAGTGGAATTTTTACGATANNATTTTTAATAACTAGGGTACGGCTTCATATGCATATATCGTAGTTATTCTATTCTACATGTAAATATCTAAACTCCCTTTCGCTTATAACGAAATTTCCAGTCGATTTAGTGCGTCTATAATATATCGATTATAATTGTGAACCTTGAAATTTAGATTTAAAAAAAAAAAAAAAGATTGTATCCGACAATTAGATCATTAGAAAAGATATAAACGTTCACTTTTACAATCAATTTATTAACATGTCTGGCTTTTAATAACCATATTATTAAAATTTTCTAAAAATTTTTTTCATCCGTTTTTATAAATTCACAAAAATGACTGTATATTCGTTGAAATATTTACAAATGATTATTTTTCATTCGATTTGACAGAGAATTTCCCATTATTTTGCACAACCAGAATTATCACAATTAATCTGTCAGATGAATCACGAAACTTATCGGTTTTTTTCATTAATTAAAAATTAAATATTTTTATACATTTACGTCATTTATTAGTGAGTTTTGAAATATTGAAATTTTCGGCTAATTCCTGTCCTTAATCATCTCCTTTCTAATTGGAATATTAATGAAAGTTGACATATTAGGAATACGATTGTTTTTTTGATATGTGAATCCTCTCAATTTCTCGACATAATGATTATTGGGTTTCCTTGCAAATAATCATCAATTATAATAATTGGTCAATGATTATCATTTGCGTCATTTTTAAAATGGTTTTTGCATTAAAGTCTAGAGAGAAATTGGAATTTTGCCCGATTTCGTTGAGTAGCCGACTAGTTTTTAGCGAAATTCTTCTCATTACTAAGGACCGGACGCTCTCCATTGGCGTGGCTATTTATTTTATTTTTTTTTTAGACGCTCTACAATTCACTTAATTACGATAATCGATGGAATCCGATCTAGTTTTGTTTTTTTTTTTTTGTTTATTTTGACATTGATTTTCAATCCCATACGATATTATGAGACAATCACATTTATAGAAATGACGTTATTTTGTTATTTTGACAGTTCTAATTTGTTTTTCTACGATTGATCATTATTTCTATGAAAAACAACAATCGAAGAGTAGCGGAGCTAAGTTATTTGGATTAAATATAAATGTGCCGCTTAAATGCAAATTTTATAGACTATCATCTGAGCGATATCCGGTCCTTACTCATTACTCATTATTCAATACAACTAACTATTCAATTTATAGGTAGAATTTGGAATTTGTGATGCTATGAACCAGTGACTTAAAGGTATTTATAGCGACGGGTTGAAGGGATAAATGTAGGGAATTTGACACCCTGGACCCGATTTAGACCTTTATGAATATGTCAATAAAAAAATCCAACAACAACAACATTGATTGTGAGTTGGGATTATTTTTGAGTGAAAAATGATAATTTGTAGATGATCGGAATTTGACCCTTCAAATTCGGCTATGATCGTCGTTTATATGGAATTAATTTGGTCGATCGGTTTATTGATTATTACCATTCTATACGGCCAACAGTCGTAATAATTAAGAGTAAACTCCGACAATACTCCATCATCTGAGTAACCCTCTAGAATTCTACAAGGGGGGTGAAAAGGGACAACAGCTGCTGTTGATGATTTCTAGTGTGCAATAATCTATAACCACAAACATGCAAGGCATTGAAAATGTTCCATCCTAGGCAATATAGGGTGTGCCTCTCATACCTCTCTTATCCGGTCTAGTCATCGGTATAGTTAATGACTGGCATTTCTGAAAATGGTGGCGTGGAGATATCCTACATCCATAGAATAAGCACGACATGTACCGGAATCATTAGATTACCACAAAACTACTATATCTATATGTATAGATCTTTGTATGTGTGAGTGTCTGGGCTGTACCGCCCCTGTAATTATATACCATGAAGAAAAGGAGTTTGGAAATTGGAGTGGAGCAACAAAGAGAGTACTAGTTAATTATTAATAGAATCGCAATAATTGTGAAATAGTGGAGCCAAAATTAACGCAACCATGACCGTGTAGTCGAGCTTTATTGTCTTAAAATAATAGTTTTAACAATATTGATTGTTTTGTTTTTCTTTTTTTTGTACAGATTAATATGATTGTCAAGTTGGCGATTGTTCGTTGTTTCAAACAAAATGGTCATCAATCTTTTCTGTACTCTAACATTTATTCGAATATAATTTGAAATTAGTTTAGTAAAAAAATCGTGTTTTGTACTTTCTCTATGATTATTATTGATAGCAAAAACCAATAAAATCATTTCGTTTTGTTTATCAATAAATAATACACGTGTCGTTCTAGTTGTTTACGTATTTATTCAGTTATAACGTGTTTGAGACCGTTTTTTTATTTTATTTTATTTTTATTTTTTCGTTATAGTCTCATTAGGGTTATTTTGTCAATTTTCCGGTGAATACATACAATTCCGTTCAAGAAGCCATTTCAATGTTTTCATTTTACCATATTCGTAAACAAGTCGATCTATTGGAAAATTACAAACTATTCAATAATAATGATGTTATTTATTATTTGTCGCATGTTATTTTACTACTATTAAATATTTCAAATTGCAAAAATTCTATTATTAATCCGTAACTTGGAAATTTCCTATAATTGTTGGAAAAGTTTCATAGATATGTATGTACACATACAACTAAATTAGTTTGCTATATTAACTAATAAGACTG
The DNA here is from genome assembly GCA_037414795.1 of Stenodera caucasica. Lineage (NCBI taxonomy): Eukaryota > Metazoa > Arthropoda > Insecta > Coleoptera > Meloidae > Stenodera > Stenodera caucasica. The sequence continues at coordinate 47,234 of JAZBGZ010000292.1, read as the reverse complement.
TAATAAAGAGGGGTAGAAACTTTTCAAACTAATTACATGGATAATTTACGAACGGGACTAGCCGGATATTATCCATCAAAGTTAGAGACATTTAAAACCCATTACCTACATGCAAGTCCAGACAACATACAAGCATAAATGCCAAAATTCACTCTAATAAGACCAATAAGTAAAGACCGGACCGGTAAGTTCACGTTAACGCTAGCCATTGGCGTAGTTAAACGTCGCGATTCCAATTGCAACACAATAATCTGTCACAGTTGACTCAATTACAATCATTAACTTCAATAATAGAAATTATGTGTGTGCACAATTCAAGATAATTAAATTAATACTTATAGGTATATGCGGAAGACTTTTTCGCTAGCCACCATTTTTCTTTGTAATTGTAATATTGAAAATGATGGCTAGCGACAAAGTATCGTAATGTTTCATCTTGAATTCCGTCAAGGTTTTTCAGATTCGCTAGTTTCGCTATAAAAGTTCCACTTCAATAAACAACTGACGTTAATATTTCCGATATAATTTGTTTATGTTGACTTTTATTTTTATCCTATAAGATGCGCCTATGAAACAGTGACAAAGGGGAGGTCAATTTCAATATGGATCCAATCAGATCGGATAACTCTTTAGAAATGACATTTCTAGGTTATTTTGACAGTTCTAACGATTGATCACTATTTCTATGAAAGGAGAACTAGTTCATTTGCAATACTTATAAATGTGCCGCTTCAATAAAAATACTTTTATTCCGCGCTTGGATTATTTTATTAAAAGAGGGTCCATTATTGAAATCGTTTATTGTCCAATTTTGACAGAAAATATTGTATAAACTATATTGGCGAAAGCTGGTGGAGTAAATCACGTAGATGCGACATTCCCTATAGCATGATCAAGAAATAGGGAGTGCCTCACATCTATATAACAATGACCTGAAATTTCCACTATAAATAATACAACAGCAGTTAAATCAAAAGACTGACGATGCACAAAAAAAAAATAAAATAAATAAATTGGAGTAATGAAAGGACACCGCTATTAATTTCCCCAATACGGTACTGTTGTAGTTGTTGTTGATGCAACGGTTATCTCCTTTTTGAATGCACTTCAGTTTCTCTTTTCTTGTACATATTTGAAGCAACTCAAATGAACGTGCATTGAATAGATACACATTTATTATTATTATGTATACAGAGTGTCTCAGTTGAAAAATTCCCTCATTTATATCTCGTTTATTTATAGAAATAATTGAGTAAGAATCGGAGAACTCAAATAAGAACATCTAATAAATAATTGACCAATAAGAGAATCTCAATCTGTAATTGGGAACTAAGTGAAATTAAAATCAAATTTTGAAATATTCACCATATTGATAAAAGAAAAGCCTTATTTAAATCTTGAGTGAAAAATGATTCATGGCCGTTTTTATTCGGTTTGTTAACTATCGCATAATTATTTAACAAACGCGAAAATCCCAAATAGAAATGATTTTTCATAATAAATAATAGTAATAATCTAAGTTAAGCTATAGTTAAGCCCTTGATAATTTTGCCTCGCTGAACCGGAAGTACCGGAAATTGAGATTAATTTTTAATTTATCTACAATTTTTTACAATTAGAAAAATTGATAAAATATGTTTGCATTAAAAAGTAATCGATGTAGGCTAAGTGTAAAACATTTGATTAATTCTCAGTCATCAACTACTCGATTTCTTGTATTGTTATTTCCGTTACTATAGCAACCTATAATGTCACGTCAAATTTTCATGTGATAGACATAACAGATATCTATCTTTAGTTTAAAATTCGAGTAAACGTCAATTTACATAGTCAACTTGATGGAGTGATGTTAATTAATACATAATTGTTACCATAGTAACGATAATTTTAATACAATGAATAGATGTTTTGAGCAAGGCCTACGCCGATCACTCTCTAATTTGAAACTTATTCAATTGATTTTTTCGGGCGAAAATGGACGAAATTTCGAAAAAAACGTCTAATCCCGTATTTTTGGTCAAGTGATGGGGGACTTTTTGCGGCTTAAATCTAGCTTAAGTGTTCAAATTTGGTGTCCGATAATTTCACTTGAATTGTTGTATAAATATCCGAGATATTTGGATTAGTTATCATACAGCGGACGTCCTGTATATATTCATGTTGTAAAGATATAGTGTGAGATTCGTGATGTAGATAAAAGGTTAATGGCATGCACTTCTCCACATGGCCGCATGTGTGACAAAAATCGCACCAGGGGACCAACATTCAAACTACAAACCCCCGGGAGATATTCGTTGGCTGCATACAGTTTTCAACATGGAATTATAAAGGAAATTCAGCACCGAGGGCGAAACGTCTAATCAACAACAGTGAATGACGAATTTAATTGGTTTCAGTAGTGACAGTCAGTTTGACGGCCTCCAGCACGAATTAATGACATAGAATTTTTTAGTTTTTGTCATTATTATTTTTTATTTTCTTTAAATTTATTCGTGTGTATATATTTTTTAAATAACATAGACATGATTTTGACCCTTATAGCTAGACGAAATAATTTATTCTTATTGTATCCTTCACGGTTTTATCAATAAATGATTATCTATAGTTAACATTGCATCTTGACATTTCATGTAGCCAGGACCGGTTCAACATTGGACATCCTGGAGGACAAAGCAACGCGAATCAGCCGGTTCCCGGCCGAAATTCAAGGGAATTATTCCAATTGAACAATCCCATTCAGAATTCTATTCGAAAAAAAAGGAGGAATTTTCGATAAGAACCGAATCGTCTTTATATGTCACAAAAATTCGAGAAAGTTCTGTCGAAAAATCGTAAATTTTTATGAGGATATTAAAAAATGTTTTGTTAGTCATCGAATAGAAACGATGAAATTCCGCGAAATATGCGAGAAATCGAAAATCATCCGAATTTTTGACAAAAGAAGATTAAATTGTGGAGGAAATTAATTTACAATTTCGTTGCCAAGTTGACTGTAAAACAGCTGAAATTTGCGTGAAAATTTGGTTGAGCCACTATCGAGAATAAAAACTAGCGGAAAATCTTGAAATTTTCAACCAGACAATAATCTAATCGAGATAACTTTGGTCCGTTGAACATGCAATTATAAATCTAAACAAAAACGATATAAATTTTGTGCAAAATAATTCGTAAAGTTCGAATTTGGTCGAAAAAATTCTAATTTCATACGATAATTGACTTTCAAGCTACTCGGATTCAATTAAATTTTTCGGAAACTGTCCGGTCTGTCTGTTGTTGTTAGTAGTGTTGTTTTTCC
>JAZBGZ010000292.1:0-34503 GCA_037414795.1 Stenodera caucasica | reverse complement strand
TAGGGTCTCAATCGATATTTGTGATCTTTCAGTTTGGATTTTTTCTCGTGACTTCGATTATTTTACAAGTTTTCGGCTTCTCAATCGATTTTCGGCACGATCTCGACATTTTCCAATATTCGAATTTTGTTAATTTTTTGAAAACTTATCTTAGATTTTCGACATGTTCCAGTGAAATCGCCAACATATCTTCACGTTTTTTTTTTGGGGATCGTCGGATAGAATGAGAAGATAAAGAAAATTGACAAATCGAACTTTTCTTATCGTTACCGAAAATTCAAGAATTCTAGAGGTTTGTCCGGATATTATCAATAGAATTTATTGCAGGTCAAGTCGTTAAAGTTGAATTTGATCGATTATATATTATCTGAACGTTTCCCAGTCGATTTGCCAATTAGAGAAACGCACAATAAACAAGAAACAAAGGCGTAGATTTGAACAACAAAAGAAAAAAAAACATAGTCACAAAATAATATACCAATAATCTATCATTTTTATTATTTTATAATAAAGTATTGTTCTAAATTTGTAAATTAATAGTGTAGGTATTGTTGAAATTCTATTCAGAGATTTATTGAAAATTGTTCAAAAGGATACTCAAGGTTGTTTATTTATTTTATTAATTTATTTATTAATGATTTTTCGTAATAAATTCCACGTACAATAAAGTTATTAAACAATTGGAAAATAACATGATTGATTTTTTACTACAAATTCCTTCAATTGATCAACTATTATCGGACTTTAAAACTTAATTATATTTTTTCTCTTATAAGATGATTGATTATGATTATGGAAAAACAAAAAAAAATTCAATCTTCTTCGATTATTTTCACCTTCATTACAAATAATTACTAGATGACTAGACAATAATCAATTATTATGATCCAATTGTTGGTTGAATAGGGAAAAGTGTGTTAATTAACGTTATTTTTGCATTGTTGAGTTGTATAATGATTCCAAACCTATTGTTTTACATAAAATTTAAATAACGATTATTTAAATTATTTACCTTATTATTATATAAAATCCCAACAACTACTATGAATTTCATATGGGAAATTATAAAATTTCCAAAATGCTTACACGATGATATTGTTTGCATTTTAAAACAAAAACCAACATGAAAAATTCATTCTGTTGTTTAGAATTTGGGGAAAATTGGCGATAAACTAAAAATACCACAATTATTAAAATAGAATTATTCAACAAGGCCATTTTCTAGAATAATTTTCGCCTAGATAATAATAATGACAGTACTATTATTTATTTATTTATAATTCATAATAGTGACATGCAAATAGTTAGAAACAAGTAGCAATTTTATTGCATAAATATTGATAGCATACTATTTATTTTTGTTATTCGGATAGGCTTGGCCATATTATTATTGTTCTACAATTATGTTTCCAATAAATAATAAATAATAAACAATATTGTTGATAATATCCCAATTTTTTAACATTTGAAAAAATGTGCTGTAATTGTAGTTTTTTCGATAGTTCAAAAGTGGGACGTTTTTGATAAAAATAACATGCTGAACTAGAAGAAATTTGATCATATAACAGGGCGTTAATTCTATGTTGATCTCAACAACACTTTATAAATGCAGTTTATAAAAATAGATAACCCACTAATATTTATTTCTTGTCGTTTAAATATAATTCTCGAGATATTTTACAATAAAAAAAAATCAAGTACAATAGGGCGTTATTGTTTTGATAAATATCCAAAAATAATCTCCTATCTAATAAATTTTAATTGGCTAGTGGCGCCAGAGTTTGTCGGGACATTTATTAGAAACAACAACAACAACCCTCCTACTTGATTTTTGAATTTAGAAAATGAAAAACAAAATTTTTGTTTTTTTCAAATGTCAGTTTTCGAAAGATGTTGGCAATTTTAAATTGAAATGACAAAACCATAGTGGAAAATTATAACAATAAACATCAAACAGTTATTATTTTCAATTAGAAAATCTTGGAAAATTTATGGAAATTGAGCCATTAAATTTTTTGAAATTTCAAAATTTAATCGAAAATTCCACCAATTATAATTAAACGGGTGCTGTTAACATTATTGCATAATTACTGAAAAAATTAAAATTATTAATCTACACGAAACAAAGAAATTTTCGAAAAACGTTAGTTTGAAACCAGTAATTTGATTAAAATAATTTAACCGGCATTTATCAGACTTTGTTTGACTTTAATTGGAGAAAATTCACTAATAAATTCCGGAATTATGCATTAATTATTACAAATTATACTAATTTTTTGAATTTTAATTAATAATTCCATCTAATAAACTAAAGGCTTGTCAGTTTTATAGTTATGTTCAACAACCTAATAAAATTAGAGAAATTCGCCGTTAGAGTTCACGTAGGCGATTCACATTAAAAAAAAAAAATTATTTCAGCAATTTTTTTTCCAATCAATTCTACACGGATTAAAAAAGAGGCGTTCGTATATTTTTGCCTAGTCTCCAATGGAGAATAAATCAATTTTATCAACAGTTAGTAATTGATTGCAAAGCAGATATTATCAGAGGCGGTCCAATAAAAATGGAAATTAATCGAGAAAAACTTAAATTTTCGAAAATTAAAAATTCCAACAATTCAACACTTTATCTCTGCAATATTCGATTGGGATATTTCCAATATTCAAAAATGTAACCCAGTTTCGAAAAAGGGAAATTCCCCATCGAATTGAAAAAACTTTTCGAAATTCGTTCATTTAAAACTGAAAATAGATCAAATGTATATTGGATTTTGTTACAGTTTTTCCCCTAGTGATTTTTCCCGATTAACTGCAATATATCGAATTACTTATTTCAATTACAATCAATAAAGCCCTATTAATTCTGTTGTCGATCAATCACAAGTCGAATTCAGTTGAGAATTACTACATATTGACCATATATATAATTAACTATTATAATTTACTGTTGTTATTAATTATTTTTTGTGATATTTTCCATTATAATTCGTCGTCTTTCTCTTCGATATTAATTTCGGTCTCCAACTAATAATAAGTAGCGTGCTTCAAGTATTTTAAAGTTTAATATAGAAAAGTTGGTATAAAAAGCTACAGGGTAGAAGAGAAAAATAGACAGAAAGCGAGTTCTTTATTCGGTAAAGGCGAAACGTCGGTTTCGTCTAGCAATCAATAACAGTTTAGATGACTCAAGGGATAAAAAGGAAATATGACGTTTACATTAATGCCCCCCTGTACCGCATGGAATGCTTTTATGATAGATTCCTTCCATATTACTTGAGAAAGAACGCAATTCCCTTGGAAACTTTCTACCATAAATGTTCGTGATGGTGTACGCCTGTGGACGTAATAATAATAATAATAATAAAAAAAGGATAATAACGAAAAAAATACAAAAACGAAAAGAATTCTCTAGTATTGTTCCAAACTCATCAATATGCCTTAATTAACAAAAATTATACATCAAATAGAGATCGATACGCTGAGAAAATGAATACAGAAATTCTCAATGATTCATCCTAATTTTTAATTAACTAAACTTTTGATTGAAAACTTTCAATATAGAAAGAATGAGCGCTTTGAACTCGAAAGCTCATTACTGGAATTGACATAATTCCAAACAGATATATTATTTATAGGAGTATTTTTTTTTCTCAATATAAATTGAGATTTAAACGAATGGAAAAGACTTGTAACATGTTCAGCTCCAGGCTACTACAACAGAAGCATTTTCATTCAAGTAACACAATTTTATACTTTCTGTTCAAATTCGATTTGAAACAACTTTGATATAAAACGCCTACACAATTACCAAATCACACGAATAGACGCAGATAAAAAAAAAAACTCCAATTAATCTCAATAAATATAAAAAGAGAAGTGTTTTTAATTAAATTTTTTGATTTATTTCGAATGATCAACGTCTCTAAAATCTAGAAAGCTTTTAGTCCTGACGAATTGTCAAAGACAACTCCGCTTGTTATCAATCTACTATTAATCAATAATAATAAAAAAAACAAAACGGAATAATTTTTTCAATATAGAGAAATCCTCAACATACGTGGACATTCAATCTAAATAAATTTCTAAACGTTCTTAATTTGTCCGTCATTATAGTTCATTAATATTGATGGCCGTTATTAACGGAAATGGGTTACAAGTCTTGCTCGCCTCACGACATGTAAATTATTCACATTTATTTTAATTATTATCGTTCGAAAGTAATATTTTAACGAGAAATTGAACAGTTTTTTATTTATAGCCGTTACTAAATAGATAAGGAAATTGTTGGTAATTTTTCGAAAATTTCCGGGTGAGAACAGAAGACCTCTAATCCGGTTAGTTTTATTACAACATCCCTCTCTCTCTCTCTCTCTCTTTTTATATAGAATTTATCAATTAATCCACCACTTTATAGACACTCTCTAGAATCTTTCAACGATGTCGAATTTATCTTGTCGAGATCTTTTAGTGAATTCCATCTCAAATTTTATTACCTATCTAATTTTATCTTTCTTTCTCTTACAGTTCTTTTTATTCTATTTGTGCCTCGTTCTGTACGTATTAATTTATTTTTTTTATGTTGGTCTATCTCTAAATTACCCCCGACGTTTTCGAATTCGTTCCCTTTTCGCATAGAAAATATATAAATTACAGCAACTTTCGAGAGAGTTGTATGATTATTTTACAACAACCGTGGACACAAAGTCATTACCGTTGCAAGTTTCTTGTCGTAAATCAATTTGTCAGAGTTAATGTTGTTGTAATACACTTCTATATAAGCGAAACAAAGTGGACTTCCCATAAAGTTTGTAGAAGTTTCGAATATCGCAAAAAATCCGCTATAATTGCATGAAAAATAATTGTTGATTGAACTTTGATAAAAAGCAAACTTTGCAAATATTTATAAATTCAATCAAAAAATTCTATATTGACTCGATTTTCCCAAAAAAAATTTTTATTCAATTTCGAATCTTATCAGTGGATATTTTTTATACAGAGTGTTCCAAAACTGCCTCCTCAGATAAAACAGGGGCGAATGTAATAATCTGTTTTTGAAAGAACAAAATCCTACCTCAAGCGATAAGTGAGAAAACACATCCTAAACTTGACCAATCAAAGTTGAATATAATTTTTGTTGTCTAGCAACTTATCAGATTTTTTCGTAATATTAATCAAAAATCTGAGGTGAGCTTCTGGGATTGGTGGAATCGAAACATTTACAACTCGATAATGTGAGACAAAGGAAAACTTATTTTAGTCATTTTGAAATCTCTTTTGCTGTTGGCGCATGTCTGTTTTCGATAGGGAGGCAGTTCTGGGACACTCTGTATTTCATTCCGATAAAATATTAAATATAAATGATGAGAGAATTACGTGGGAAAAAAATACACTTTTATCAACGCGAGAAAACAATTTTCGGTTGTTGAATTATAAGACACGAGGATAATGTTGATGACAAAAGGACACAAACGACAGTCTTATCTTGATGATATGTAACCGACTTGAAAGCCATATGGAAAGGGATTTAGTAATTTTAATCCAGACAACAAGAAATAATAATAATAAATAAAATACTGACTCACTCGACTGATAAGATGTGGAGTAAATTCTTCAAAACTAATCCTGGATTTAATTAATGTCTCTGGAAGAAAAAAAAAACGAAAAAGCTTGATTTATATTTGGAAAATTTCCAAAGTTTTGAATGATACTTGGTGAAATTTGGGTTATTATCAAATTATTAGATAAGGTTGTTTAATATTAAAAAAAAAAAAAAATTGGAACAAAGTTCCTAAAAACTGGAATTTTCCCCCGTATTTTGTTTATTATGTCAACAATAATTTAATTGATAAAACGTGTTTTGTTGAAAAATAATTTAATTGTTAAGTTTGATAACCTGTGAATCCTCCTTAGCTTAGGCTGTGTTTACCGTTCGGCGACATATTATTAGACTAAGTTCGTTAGTCGAAATTAATAGTGGTTGTTTTTTTATTTTTTATTGTCATCGCTACCGGTATAAAACCGGCCTTAGGCTTTGAGTTACACGCAAAAATTTATAATTTTAGTGGTAATTCTGTGCCAAAGACAGAAAAATTGAAAATTTCTAGAAATTTTGGCGAACAATCCAAATTGGATGACAAATAGTTTTTCCACTAAACTAGATTGAAGAGTAGTCGTTAAAATCTCTAAATTCGCTATAAACGCTGCTTATCGCTTTAAAGTAAAGCCATCCTTAAACGGCCATAATCTTAGCTCTAGATTAATTACAGTGAATTAGCTTGTTTCAATATAACTGTGATTTATACGATTTAAGCGTTCGTTTAAGTGGAATTAATGGAGCTTTCTTTATATTGTTCTGAACAATTTTATAGATTCAAACAGTACAATTGCGGAAAGATCTAATACTTAAGTAAAGAAAATGCGACATATGTCCATCTATATAAGTAGATATTTTCTTAACTATCTGTATGTGATCTATAAATGTGTGTATAAAACGATAATATCTACAACAATGTCAAGTTTTCTTCTTACATTCCAACATTAAATTATTATCAATAAAGGTTTTAGTCGTGATGGTTGAGAAAGGTCAGATATATCTTGAAGGGTGAACGAAACAACAACAAATTCGTGTCTCATTAATTCTTGAAATGAACGAATAAAAAACTATCCAAATGAAATGAAAACAATGAAACTAAAACAACAATAAGACAAAAAAATGATAGCGAATTTAGTCAATTATCACAATTATTATTGTTATTATTATTGAAGTGACGAGGATGAATCTCTCTCTCTTCCTCTTGAAAGCAATTAATCATCGAACCCTATTGGGTAATCGAATAATTGATTGGTTCTAGTTGACCACAAATCATACCACAACTAGAATTCGATAATCAGTACCCAGTTAATAAGAGTAATTTATATTTTGTTGGAAAATTGCGAAAAATCATATTTATCATCCGAAATTATGATTAATAATCGTATCATTTCTTATTTTGATAGTTGAATTATGATGAATAAAAACGACAATAATAAAAGATTTATTTTACAATTGTTATTTATATAATGATGGAATTATTTTGTTTATGGTTCTAATAATGTAAATTTACTGATTTCCAATAGAAATAAAATGGAATTAATGATTTTAAGTACGTTTTCGTGTTAGCCAGTGAATAAGGACAGTCATCAATTGCAATATAAATGATATTTTGAGAAATAAGCGTTATAATTCGTTGTTGATTTTCTTGAATTTTAGACAAATTCATATTTACGTTTTAATTAATATGGGGATTTTTATGGCTCACATACGTCGCCCATAAAACTGATTGTTATAGTGTTAATGGTCTATATTAGAATTTTAACTTTTATTATTGTTACTAACTAAAGGATATATCTACAGTTTTAATGGAATTAAGTTGCTGCTGTACTTTCAGCTTTCAAATTACATTCAAGAAGGTAATAAAATTCAACGGTTTAAAATTTAATCGAATGACTCTAATTTCACACATTTCTTACGCTATTATACAGCCGGTCTGAAATCCATCCACTTTCGATAAAATTCAAAGAATTTGAACCAAAAAAAAACAAAAACAAGAGTGAATAGTATACCTATGTAGACGTCAATTAAGAGTTTTGAGGATGCCAATTAAATATAATTAGTTTACCTACAGAACATGTATAGTTTCAGTCTTGTTAGGTTAATCTTTTTTTGTTGTTGTTGTTGTTGTTCCATCTACAGTATGTTCCAGGAAATTAATGAGTGGACGCATTTCGTGAACTAGCCAAGAGGTGATTTTCTTATTTATAATTACATTATTTTTATGTAATTGGATTAGTTGTGTATATTGTTAGTTTTAATTAAGTTTGGTGGGAAAAAATGCAATAAAATCTGACTGAATTGGACGCCAATAGAGAGGATTCCCAGAACGACTTGTCGACTATAAAGTTTGTCTCTTGAGCCGAATCTTGTCTATCGATAAATGAATTGCCAAGTTTCAGACCCACAAATTCGGAAAATATCTTCTAAGAACGCGAATTTTGTCAATATTTATTTCATTTATTTTTCCGTCAAATTCCAATTTTTTCCGGGAATTTTCACATTATTCATTTGTTTCTTTGTTTTAAAAATTATTGTTTTCCATCAAAACTTTAATTTCGTCAAATTTTTGTGATACTTCCAATATTCAAGATAGTTTGGAGTATTTTTTCGTCAAATTCTGGGAGTTTGCCCAATTCTTGCTGCTTCAATTTTCAGTGAAAATCGAATTTTCAGACTTTAATCGTATGGAAATTACTTATTATTATAGCCTGGAAGAAGGTACTGGATAGAAATATCAATAAACTTTCAATTTTCAATGTTTGGAACTAATAATAATCGAGTTTCCGTTTCAAGAGAAATTCACATAGAGTTCTACTGTATGATTTCTTAGCCATTTAATGAATATAATGAAACGAGGATAAAGGAAATTGAAATTTGAAGATGAAATCAGTTTTTGGGAGAAGCTAAATTGTTGAATGAAATCAATTTTAATATAACATGTCTATCATATTTTAGCAAGTCAACATCTCTGTCTAGTTTAATAAATCTATGATATATAAGTAGATTGAAAATTAGTCATGCAAATATAATAGTTGCAGAACTAACATTGCGGACAAGTTCCATTTCCTTTTAATATAATCTCAAGGGTAAAATTATAGCGATTTTCATTGGAATTTCACTTTGACGAAAATTTGATTAATACCAATAATAAATGATAGTAATCAATTTTATTTCAAACAACAACAAAACGATAGTTGTTGAAATGGGAAAAAGCGATGAAATATTCGAAATTCGTTCCAAAAATCAAATAAAAACTTTATTTACTTTATGAATTTATATATACGAAGTAATATTAAAGCAGGGAATTTTGTATATTCGATAAGTGGTTCCTTTAAATGCACTCAACCGACGTACCAAAAGGCCACAAATGTCACAGTAAATATTGACAACGAAATTTCGAAATAGCCGCTATGAAAAATAAGAGAAAAAACCACCAAGAAAACCGCCATTATTTCTAAAATCAACATTAGAAAACCTAACATATTTGTAGATGGATATTTGTCGTTCAAATACAAGAAAATTCGTGACTAGCACTTTGTTATAATTTTTATTTATTTTTATTTTTTTTTCGAGAAACCTTATGTGAATCATTTTGTATTACCCGGGAGGTTTCAATATTCAAGTGGAAAGAGACAAAAAAAAATCGAAATGAGAACGTGTTAGAAATGTGTTTTTAATTTGATTTAAGGTGTAAGGGAGCCAGATGTTTTTCTAAAGAGGTTTCTCTTTATTCACCAGCGGACCCCTTGACAGGTTTATTCTTTTTATTAGAAATGGGGATGAATAAAACTATAATACCATGAATTGTGTGCGTTTATTTTATATATGTGTGGGTTTGGAGAGAAAGCAAGAGAATTTGATCTAATTCGTTGGAATTTGTATTTTAATACTGGAAGGACTCTTTATAAATAAAACATCGAATTAAAACAAAAGTCAAGAGCTTTCAGATATAAAATCCACAACACAGTTTGTTACATAAAGGAAACTTCGCCTATTCTTCTCGAATAAATATTTAAATGAACATTTACCCGGATATTAACAATGATCATAGTATATTCAAAATTTTCAAAAGATTAGCTGAAAATGATAATATTAACTTTTAGTTAGATATAATCGTTCTATGTAGTTAACAGTTTGAATTTAAACTATACATAAACCGTATACGTTGCAGACATGAAATTAACTAGGTATTGAACTTTGAAATACTATTATCATTCATTGTGGCTTATCACGAAATGTAGGGAATAATAAACGAAGCAACCGTGGGAAGACAAAATGGACTTGTGTGTTTCGAATTTGTAACATCAAAGTATAACATAATTTCTAAACTCTCTTTGTTTGGATACATACCGTCGAAAATTTTTGTATGAAATGTTGAATTTCAAATGGTCACAACAAATATCCCTACAGGGGCGGATCTAGGACTCAAAACCTCAATTTAAAACTTTTGTAAAATTTTCATGGTTACAGGAAATTTCGTTGCCTTATTAGAGTTCTATCAGTATAATCAATAAAAATTTTCAGCAACAGTGTCATAGTTTTTAGTAAATAATCTAATTTGTTCGTTTTCAGATACTTAAGGCTTGTTTTATATTGCATTTTTGCTCGATTTACAGCGACTTTAGTCAATTCTATCTCTATTGCTTCAACTTTTCAAGCTCTTGTTTAAAGTTTCCATGTCTGCCATTCGAATTCTAAACTTTTTCAACAACTTGTTCACGTATTCCAATAAGTAACCTATTTAACAATCAAAATCAGTTTGTTATCGATAGGATTGTCGCAGAAACCCCTAGTTTTCCATCCAATATTTTCATTGAAATTTTCAAAATTCAACAATCATTAGAATTAGTCAATTATTTAGATTTTTGGTGGCTGGTGCCCATCCTTGTTAGTTATTCAACTGAAAAATGAGTTTCAGGAAAACTGAAATAATCAAGATGGCTACCATTATAATTGTCTAGAGTATACAGATAAGTGCCCTTTGACCCTAGAGGAATAGAAGCCAGGTTCCGGCTGACAGCCGATTATATGGATGGGGATTATGCAAGACAAGAAGCTTTATTAGAACTTTATACAACCCCTCGGAATATATATATAACGTTGATTCCTATATCTATACATATAATATAGGTGGGTCGGTTTGTTATACCTATAGTTCTCCCTTTATCTATTATATTTGAATAGATAGATAAATGGACAACACCTAAAAGATCTATCCTTGTTTTATAACCTGTTTACATTGAATTTTCTGGCATGGAACGCCTCTTTTCCAGTCCGACAACTTGTCTGATCGTAAATTTTCAACTAGTACCGTATTAACTCAGAATAATTACCTATCTGAAACCATAAATAAGAACCCATTATACGGCTGACCAAATCTCAATTTTTAATACCATCAATATAAGGAAAAATACCCAATTTTTTTTAAGGGAAAGCTTCACTATCGATTTATCCTACAATAGAACAACTTAAATGTAAATTAATGGATCTTCCATTATGTATATATATATATTTACAAGAACTATGTCTCTTTAGTATTTGATAGTTATATATGGCTATTTATTATTGCAAAACTAATCACGTATTACGGTCCGTTTGAATAGACCAAAACACGGTCGGAATATAGAACCATTTCCTGTCAGTTGGTTGGCTGAATGTTGACCAGAATTATATAGTGTTGTTTGTCTCTCTATCTATCTGTCTATATATTATATGGGAAAGCTCAATCGTCGTCATGAAAGCATGAACTAGAACATGTAACTATATACTGAAATATACTCAACCATATGTTTACATTTCTTTCTATATACATACCTATATATATAAATAGAGTAAATAATATAGTTGTATAAGGAGATAAAAGCGACCTGTAAAGCACGTCCGGGATTACGGCCAATTGGAACCGGAAATAAGAATTACGTCTTTCTAAAAGGGTGTACTATTGAAACGGCAAAATCACAATTAAACCAACCGTAACAAAAGAATTGTATTGTATTTGAAAAATAATTAAATAAAGAAATCCACAACAACAATATTCGTATCGTTCAAATATTTATCGAAATTTATTTATTTGAAAAGTAAATTGGAGACGTGCAAATTTCGTTGTTCGATAATAATAATAATAAAAACAAAAGAAAATCGATTATTCAAAGCTCGTTTCCTTTTGACGCCAAAAGCACACATGCGATAAAGTAGATTCGAGTATTGCTTCAATGCTGTTAAGGCCCCCTTAATCTGTTTGATTGCCTGTGCAGAGATTAGAGTTCCGTCTAAATCACTTAAACAAACAACATTTTGAATTAATTCAACTATCAAATACAAAACAGTATAACAACGACAGTTTATTACCAAGATCCGGGATGTGTGCGGTATTATTTCAAAATTCTCTTCTACATATATATAATATACTGCTGGTACCTTCATTCTACAAATATTTATTGTACAGTATGCAGTAATAATAATCATATGTTGGATAAAAGGGGGCGGCGATTTGTTTGGACTTTTAAAATAGAATAAGCACAGAGCCGGCTCCAGCGCAATCACAACCCCATTGCTTAGATCATCATATTTTGATATTAATTAATGGAACTATCTTTGAACAACTGCATTTTTTCAATAAAGCTCTAAATATTAATTTCGCTTGGTTTAAATAATTCGATCAACAACTTAAATGATAGATGAGCCGATTTAGATACTGTTGTAAAGCCGGCCCTGTATAGTCCACGTCGCTTAATCGAATGATCGTGTTATTTTATTATTGATTGAATCGAATGTGGGAAAATTCACAAATAACAATCGATATTTCTAAACGACATATGTAACCGGATTGCAATTTCCCAACAAGATAATCAATAAATTCCAATTGGAATGCACTGAAATTTGCACAACATCTTCAAGAAATTTCGATTAATAAAACGGCAATTTCCTTTTTATATTAGAAAATTTAATCGAATAAAAGCTGCAGAAGATACGATAAAGTGTTCAAAATTGAAAAATTGTCTATAATAGTTGAATTTGTTGTCAATTTCGATCATTGTGGCGCTAGCCTAATAAAATGTTACAATTTCACATTTTCTATTAGTATCGTTGCTGTGCAGAAATACGTGTAAGTCTTAACGATACGTTTCGAAAGATTTGATTTCATGCCCATGGTGCTGGTATCTGGTTTAAATGGAATTCGATAGCGTGTTCGGGTCGTTAATCTAACCATTTACCAACGAGAATATGTTATTTCCATCATATTTCCTGTCTATTTGTATATGTATATATTATACATATGTATGTATACAGGGTGTTTCAGGACGACCGTCAGTTAGGCGAATCTCGGAAATTATTCAAAATTTGTTAATTATTATATGCACAAATTTTGATAACAAAATCTTGAATAATTTCCGAAATTCGTTTAAGTGACGGTGGTCGTGAAAACGCCCTGTATATTATACATATACAAGATTATAAAGTTGATAGACAAAGAGGGATTATTTCGAAATTTCCAAAACAGAATGCAACTCCTGTCCGATTCGATTGTTTTTTTTACTGGATGATGTACGATCACCATTAGCCGTTTAATAGACGATTATTTATAGGTTTCTTGAAATTTATGCAGATATTCTCGATATTCCAACGAATTTCGAAGACTTTTATTGAACGATTAATCGATTGAATCAATCACTAGAAGTCTAGTTGCCAATTTTACAATTTAATTAATTTTATTTGTCCACCGATATTATTCACATTCACTAATCCTTTTTCTCTGACAAGCTTTTTTATTTTTTTTTATTTTTTTTTGTTATTTACGAGATTACCAGCCTTTTATGGAAGCTTTGGAAAGTTGAGTGTATCTGACACGCTACTAGTTTTATAAATTGATCGTGCACTTTTTAATAAGTTGAAAAAAAATTAAGTGTAATTTGGTTAGAGATGATGATGATGATGATGATGATGATGATGATGATGGTTCGTTGCGCAACAATCTATCCAGTTACCTACATCACCAGCAGGAAGGCTCCGACGAAAAAAAAAATAAAATAAAAACCAACAATAATTCGCTAAAGTTGATTTTAATGGTCATAGCGTCACTGAGAGGTTTGTTTGTTGTTGTTGTTATTTTTTTTCATAATCATTTTTCATCAGAAATTACGAAGCGTTACTCCAACATAAAAGGACGATAATAACGGAAAAGACTAATTTTTTTACTTCAAAATTTTTTTCTATAACTCCATGATTAGAATAGATAAGTGATTGTCTATGTCCTGCATCTATAAATCATATGTTAAAACACTATATGGACATATATCTGGAACATGGCTGTATCCTGGGGGATTCAGTACCATTCATAGTTAATTTACGAGGAACAGCTGATACGGTTGCTAAATTGTCTCCTGGTTCTCGAATTCAATACCATATACATTTAGTTCGGTTAATACCAATGAGGGTACCTAGCTTGATGAATTGTTTAGATACTGGATATGCTTGAAAGACATCTGGATATTTCTATATATAATTTTTTTATACAAGAATCCAATCGAGATAAGAATGATTTAAATCGTCATCATATTATAAAGATAGTGATGAGTTGATACGTGACCGGTATTGGAATAACTCTCAATTTCGAAAATTATTACTCTGATTTAATTGTCAATTTGATATTACGACCAATAAATCGTGTAGCAGCCTATAAAATTACATTGTTACATATTAACTATTTGCTCTATTTAGAGAAGAAAAAAAATTGTGGGGGAATAGAATTGAATAAAAATCCGATTCAATCGAATCAATCATTATTCTTGTCTTCTATCGAATTGATGATAGAAAACGGCTATACGGTTGGATTCTGGTCTTTTTCATATTGGTTCTCTTTCGAAAAATACCCACAGACGATTAAGAAAAAAAAAACTTCTACCCGATCGGTCTCGGTTCACGAAATCACTACAACTCTATATCTTCCAGTCGGATCAGCATGGATCGTGCAACAACAAGACTATAAAATTACGCTATAAAAGGACTACATAAATTAATAACGAGAAAATATCATGTTCATCCTATACTACTTTATGCTATAATACAGATATATATTTTCTCTACTTTAATACAAAAGTTGACTTGGATTTTTTTTTTATCTTCACGTTGAACAATTTCTGTCCTTATTTTATTTTTTTGTCGGTTCTCCAATGAAATCCAATATGTCTTATCATTTTTCAAATGTCTCATTTCTCTTTCCTCGTTGTAGCAAACGTTTCAAATTTACACTTGTAAAAAATACGAAGGCAAAAAAAAAAATTGAAGCGAAACGCGACATGAAAACTGATAATGAATGTAAAATTTTAGTGGGGAATATAAAAAGTGGAAAGAACAGAAGCTGTATATCATATCTGGACAGGGCCGGCTCAAGACCACAAAATTCAAGTCACAAAGCCAATCAAATATTTTCATTAAACAAAAATGAAATTTAGAAATTTAGTTGAAATCGTTAAATATTGAAATTTGGCTCAAATTTCAATTCAAAGCTCTGAAATACAAATTTAGAAGAAAATTCGCTAGATTTTCGAAAAAAACGAAAAACAGGCAAAAACTTGGAAACATTATGAAGAAACTCGTAAAATTGATGGAAGACAACTGTAGAATGTTTGCCGACAAAAAACTCTTCGAACCCCCTAGAGTATAAAGTAATTATAATTGCAGTTTTTTTTTGTTCTTTGATAAGTTCCCTACTTCAAATAGTAAATTGCGCCCTTGGCCTGAGGCCGTTACTGTATTTTCTTGTATATTGAATGGAAGTAGGAGCAAAAAGGAAAATAGAAATAAATGTCAAATTCGAGCCAAAGGACGATGACAGTAAATTTAATGAGAGTGACACTGTATATTGTATAGTTGCTTGAAGCAATTTTAGGGCTAAAATACAGCTGGGACTGGATACATCGTTAGAGTGAAATGCATTTTTATTGAGTTGAGCAAATTATAGTGAAGGGAGCGAATCGAATATAATTGCATTTGTGCATGCACTCGATATTTTTATTTTTAGAGTAAAACGCTACGGGAAAAACAACAAATAATACACATTGATGAATAAATAAATAAATAAATACGATAATTTTAAATGAAATATTAAATAGATTGTAAATTTTTCGTTATAAATTTACAACATTGTTGTATATATTTATACGAATTCGAAATTTCCACCTACGGCGCCGTCATGGACTTGAGCTTTTATTAAAGCTCGGCATGCAACCGAGAGATTTCCAGCTGGGCTCAGTCTTGTGTTGTTTCATCATCATTATCATCATCCCTATATTTGAAATGTTGTTTCGAAAGTCATTTATTGTAGCCACAACTAAATCCTGACATGAAACAATGATTTTCAATTTTCTAACAATAATTGAACGAAATAAAATAAATAAAATAATAGTTATTTTGAATTTCCTTTTCAAGTTAAATTTAACAATTTAATGAAATAAACTGACATTAGTTGGTAGAGTTTCGGTGTTAAGGAAGTTGGATTAGAGCCAGGCGAATTTTATTGCAGGATTTATCCGTTTTTATCGAAACAAAGATAGATTTCAGGATAGCCGAAACTGGCCATCTTATTCGACGTAAAAAAAATAAAAATAAATGATTCCATAAAATTTTATTATAGTATATCATATATTTTCGTTGAATTATTGCGAATTTTATTTACTGACAAATAATATTTATTATAATAATAATTTCGGAAAATTTCCCCCCCACATCTAAAAATATATCTATTTTAAAAGATTTTAAACGTGATTTCAATCTTAATTTAGTCAGTTTTGGCAATGATCCATAAAAGATTTGGGAAAAACGTGAATCCACTTTGACTTTAGTCATTACTTTCACATCAACTAGCCCATCAATCATAGGACATATAAGTGGGTAGTTGGTTCGTCTCTCTTTTTAAAATCTATTTAGAAAAAAAAAACAACTTAAAAATCAAAATTGGTGAATTTTCGTAACTTGACTTGTACGAAATCAATCATTCAACTGACCAACAAAATAAGTGTAATAAAACAGTTGAACGGATGATTGGATACTAGTTTCGATGTCAAATAGAATTACATATATCTCTTGTCCACATCTATCTAAATTCCCTTGTGACTAATTTTAGTTTTAGTTTCTAGAAAGACAACCTATTTCGCCAACTTTTCGATTCTTGAAACTTTCAATTATTGTTTTGTTGTTCATTGTATTGGTTTCTTGATAGGTCTACTGGTGACACACACGGGGATCGAGATAACAATAGAAAAAACAAAAACGGACGAATTTGAAATTTTTTAAACGGAACTACTTCGAATAGTTCAGAAGCTTTTATTGGTAGAGTTCTAATAGAATTAATGAAGGAATAATTTCAATGATAGAAAGAAATTGGAGAGATTCCATCACGCGTTCAAATAATCCGACTATATAATTTGATACGAAGAAATATAGCGACCAGTTTTGTTTGATAACAACAAATAAAATCGTAAAAGTTTGAAGTAGAATTCTTTCAATTACTCGTTCAACTTTCGGTCGAAATCGCTTTGTTTGTTCGCTAGAAATTCAAACGATTTCTCTATAATAATAAAACTAAAACCATTTGCAATAAGAACGTTATTAATAATAATGATAGAGGGCGCATGTGCGCGAAATTGCGGCCTCAACGCTGCTAGTGTGAATGAGCCTTAATTGGCAACTAGGCTAATTTTAGACGACTGTATTTTGTTGAAATCTTGTAATGTCAAAGTTTGTTAACCCTCATCTTTCCACTGTTTATCTGGTATAGTTGAAAACCGCACAGTCTACTCAACCATGAACAGACCTACATTTTTAATTACATGGTGTATAATTTCCTACTAAGAGTTAAGAGGAAATTCAACATTCAACTTGTCAGTATTAATAAAATTGTTAATTTTATTGGACACAAATTCCATAATTGGTCATGTGAGAAATTCGTATCCAACGATTTTTATTTGTTTTTGGAATTATTTCTATAATTTATAAACCAATCAGATTTAGCAATAATGCTGAAACGGTTATTTATTGATTTTCTTGTTGATTTCGTCGTCATAACAACGACGAAATTCAGTATTTTCTTTCATATTCTAGTGTCAGTTGTTTGTCAATTGTATATAAAACAAAAAAAATTTTTAAATAATAATAATAATGGAGACTCAATTCGTTTATCAAAAGAAACGACTTGAATTCGGTCGGCAATGTTTATTTTCTGATAAAGGTCCAGAATTGGTTGATAATTATCCATCGGATAAAAAGCTATTATTTCAATGGATTATACAAGATCCGGTTGATCGGGCTACAATATGTGCACCAATTCAAGCCCAACATGAATTAAATACAACAAGAGCTATTTTTAAAAATACGGGAATGAATCATGTTGAAGGTGGTTGGCCGAAAGACGTCAATATTTATGATGAAGAACAAACGAAACGTTATAGACGTAAAATTGAAAAAGAGGACAATTATCCACCTATAGTATTACAATTGTGCACTAATATGGAATTTAATATTTTACAAAATAATGCAATCAATATTTATCAACAATATTTCATCGATTTACCATCATGTCCATTAATCGAAAAAAATCAAGCACGTACAGTTAATGTTTTTAAAGATCAAAGTACACCAATTAGACCAGTTAATTTTATATCATGGTCGCCTGATAATCAAACAAAAATTGCTGTATCACATTGTAATTTAAAATATCAAAATTATGTACCAAATCAAACGAATTTCTGTTATATATGGGAAATAGAAAATCCAAATTTCCCATTGACTATTTTAAAACCAAGTGAACAAACTTTATGTATGGAATATCATCAAAAAGATCACAATTGTTTAGTTAGTGGTCAATATAATGGACGGGTAGCTATATGGGATTTACGTAAAAGCTCTGAACCGGTTGATATTAGTTTAATGGAAGAAAGTTTCCGTGATCCAGTCCATAATGTACTTTGGATCAATTCGAAATCGGGTTGTGAATTTTTTAGTTCATCAACTGATGGCCAAGTCAAATGGTGGGATATGCGAAAATTACATAAACCACTTGATACATTATTATTAGATATAACAAGAGATCAATTATTTACGAAAGCTTTAGGTGCTTCCGTTTTAGAATATGATCCATCAATACCGACAAGATTCATGATTGGTACTGAACAAGGTATTGTTATATCTTGTAATAGAAAAGGTAAAACACCACAAGAAATTATGGTAGCTAGATATAGTGCCCATTATGGACCAGTATTGGCATTGCAACGTAATCCGGCATTTTCCAAGAATTTCCTAACAGTTGGCGATTGGTGTGCTAGAATTTTCTCAGAAGATTGTAAAGAAAGTCCAATAATTTGGACACCATTCCATAAAGTTTATTTAACTGGTGGTGCTTGGAATCCAACCAGACCATCTGTATTTTTTACAACACGTTCCGATGGTAAATTGGATGTATGGGATCTTCTACAAGATCAAAAACAAGCATGCTTGAGTGTTAAAGTGGCTGATGAACGTATAACATGTTTACGTGTACACGATCAAGGTAGACTAGTAGCTGTTGGTAATCAAGCTGGTAATGTTTATTTAATACAGCTAAGTGAAAATATTGCTTATTGTAATAAAACTGATAAGGCATTATTGACGGCAATGTTTGAACGTGAAGCGAAACGTGAAAAAATATTGGAAGCTCGTAATCGTGAATTACGTTTGAAAATGAAAGTTAAAAGTGCTGCAGTAATGAGTGCTTTAGAACTAGCCGATAAAAATGAAGATGTCGAAGGTGAAGAAGAAGAAATCGATGAATGGATAACGAATGAAGTACGAGTAGTCGAGAATGATTATCTTAGTGCAATTGAAGAGAAACCATTAATTGAAGAAGAAGAGGAAGAGGAACAGGATGAATTTGAAATGGAAACAGAAGATGAATCACAAGTAGTAGAATCACCACCATCATCAGCACGCAAAAAAAAGAAAGGTGATAAGAAGAAGGGTGAGAAAAAGGAGAAAAAAGAGAAAAAGGAAAAAGGCGACAAAAAAGGGAAAGGTGATAAGAAAGAGAAAAAAGATAAGAAAGACAAGAAAGAGAAAAAAGAGAAGGCTGGCAAAAAGGAGAAGGGTGTAAAAAAGGAGAAGAAATCCAAAAAGAAATAACTAAAAATCGAGTAATTTGCATTATTAATTAACCTAAAATTATAGTGTTAATAATCATGTGTAGTTAAAAAATAAAGTCTGTTCCTAAAATATGCTAATTGAACCAGAATTGATTATTTTAACATTTTTAATTTTCCAACT
Organism: Stenodera caucasica; assembly: GCA_037414795.1. Lineage (NCBI taxonomy): Eukaryota > Metazoa > Arthropoda > Insecta > Coleoptera > Meloidae > Stenodera > Stenodera caucasica. The sequence continues at coordinate 14,619 of JAZBGZ010000292.1, read as the reverse complement.
ATCTCGTATATTTAACAAGCAATTAATTATTAGATTAGGACGTAATTTTTAGAAAATAAAAAATTCCAAGACGTCAATCTATCATAAAATGAACATTTCTCTGGGACATCTGGTATAATGAAAGCTGTACTCAATTTTATATGATCATATTGCATTTATAATCAATTTTTTCATATTACTCGATTATTGCACGCGATTCTCATTACATTATTGATCACATTAAAATACTGACATGTTTTTTCCCTTCATCAAACATTCTTCTTCTACAATTATCTGCTTTAACTATAAAGTTATGTAGATAAAAAAGAGATTTAAGGCCTATTATTGAAAAGCTACAACCAGTTATGTTACAGAAATTATTAATTAACTCAAAAATAATTATAGTGAATATGTTGTAAATAATTATTGTTGGAAATTAATAGGTTTGTTATTACATTATAATTTACAAGACCGCAGGAATAAAAAAATTATTGATATTGCAGGAAAATATAGATATGCTGCTTTTGTTGGAATTATTGCTAGACATGTGCAGAATTTCCCAAAATTATTAGAAATTAATTACTTGATTGATAATTGATAAGGGAATGTATTGTTGGAAAAAAGACAGATGTAGTGTTAATTCTAATTATAGTTCACGTTAATTGTCGTTGTTGTTATTGTTGTTGTTGATGTCGGTCTATAATTTGGAATTATTGTCCATATCGCCCTCGACAAGAATAATTTATGAATATTAATGGTATATTAGGATAGATATCGAAAAACGGCTCTATTAATATTACAAAGTTTAAATGGATGAAAATTTATTTTATTATAGGTATAGGAGAAATTTCCGTTTGAATTATTGATAATTAAGAAAGTTGAAAATTTTGACATGTTATTTGTTAGTTTAGTGCAGAAATTATTAGACTTTTTAATGAACTTAATCGTATCATAAATAAATTACTTTTTAAATAGTAATAAATTTGCATCATTTTAATTCTATATAATTTAGTTTCATCTTTGTTCTATTCTACAAAAAAACGATAAATTGCAGTAAGGGCGATAAAGATGCCAAATACACGTCCATTTATTCGTCTGTCTTTAACATTTGTCCAATTTTGAACTTTTACTAGAATCGATATAAAAGCGTGCATTGCTCAAAACCAGTGGCTCCCAAACTATTGAGTCTATATAATTTATCTCCTATAAAAAATTCCGAAGTAGAGAATTTTGAAAATTTGGCGGTATTCGCTGAAAAAAAGAGGCAGATTTCGACTAATTAAAGGCTAGATCTGATTGATTTTTAATTACTGATTGATTCGTCATATGCTCTCTTCTAAATATCTACTCTCTTTATCGCTCTAATGAAGTATTAGAAATTATTTGAGTGAAACTCACCTTTGCAGACCGACCGAATCTTTCTAGCTTCACCAAATTTCCATGTTTCTAATCGGATTATACCTGTTGAAATAATTAAGTGAGTAGTTAAATTAATGACAAAAGAGCGAGAAAAACGAACAAAGAAGGATTTAATAAAAATAAGGGAGAGAGAGGGCGATTTGAGTAGGGTGTTATATACAATAAAAAGGACCCGACTTAAATCATACCCTATGGACCTATAATAATTTTATGAATACGAAATTACATCGACCTATATTCTATCTTTTGTTTATATGTAACATTACAGTCGACAAATGTTCAATTTCGAAAATAAAACTGCCTGAAATTGGGTCGATTTTTTTTCTGTTGTTTTTCTTTTTTGAAGGGTAATTACGTATTTTGGAATTTTCACGAATTTTTCACATAGTATATATGTATAGATTTCGAGCAAACGTCTATTCAAATACGATATTCGAAAGGGCTTTTATAAAGATAGATTTGAACGATTTTCAGTGAATTTATAACTGAGAGGGTAGATCCGTTCATCATTCGGGGGAGCTTGTGAAATACCTGAAACTTTCAAATCGAATAACTTTACAAGAAAAATTGTTATAGTATTCATTTCCAATTCGTGGAATATATCTGAATGTGAATTGCTAAAGAGATATCGTAAAAAAGAGAGGAAGACAGCATTAAATAGTTTTTAAGTATTTATAAAACTATTTTAAGAATTAATGATGCAGTTATATGGCTGACAACTAGCTTCTGCTATACTGCATGCTGCAATGAAATATCCAATCAATTGACGTTAATCCATAATTAAATGGCTAATCTTGTTATCAACGATCGATAAGAGACTACGACGACTGCAATAACTACGACTGCGACGAATGATGGCTTTCGCTTCAAACTAGGCCATAGGCGTCGTATATCAACTCTTAAAAGGATCACATGAAACACGTCCAATAACCCACAATTTTACAAAAACTTGCACACATGAAAAAAAATATATATTCTAATTAGTCAATAATTATTGCGATTGGCCCCCCAACATTTGTACTTCACACATGTCGCTAGTCTGACAGTTATAAGTTAAATATAACAATTATTTATGAATATAACAGACGCGAGTAGAATTATGTAATTTTGAAATCCCACAATCTATAATTCAAGTTATCATGGGAATTTTGTGAACAGAATGTAACTCAATTTTGGACGGCTCATTTGTTGAAAAAATCGAATAATTTTCATCCCTTTAACCAATTATTAAGTTAAAATCACGTTTTTCGCGAAAACAGTGAATTTCTCAAGATTTTCTTGTTTCAAATCGGCCCAAATTTAAGAGGATGGAATTATATTTTGCTACAAAATCAGTAATTGCCTAATTAGCAGCCAATTAAGAGGACTGGGATAAGTCCAAATCAATATATTTGAGAAGCTTTCTATATTTTTATATTTTTAGAATGAATATATAAATAAATAACGGTGCAGTGCTGATTCTGTGGGATTCAGATAAAAATGCAAATTTCGACAGTTTTTCGTTCAAAACTAATTCAATAAAACCAGTTTCTAAGATTCTGTTTTTTCTCGTTTATTTTTCTCTATTTATAGAAAAAAAAAACGAAAACAATAGAGTGACTCTGTATTGGAATAGAGTGTGAACTATTGCGTAAAATAAGGCCTGTATTTCTTTTCTTTCTCTCAACTAGTTGATGAAATATTCAAATGTACTTTACGATGTAAAAGCTGACCCAGTTTTCTATATAAATGTGCATCACTATTCTCAAACTACTATAACACAACGAATCTTTGCTTGTTTCATTCAAATTTCTTTTATTCATTCTTTTTATAAGTTTGTATAAGGAAAATCACAATGGTAATATTTTCGTGTTGATGTACAGTTATTTCAAAGAAGTTTCCGGAAAAGCTGAGCTTTGCTTCTAGAAAAGTGAAAAGCACTAGGAAAAAAACAAAGAGCCTCTTTTGAAGTTCTCATCTGAATTCTTAAACAATTCCATCAACGATATGTATATGTGTTTGTGTGTATGGGTAAAGATAAATGTTCAAGAATACTTGTCACGAATTTAGATGAAATAATTTCAAATTTTTCCGGACATAAATTTGAACTTAATGATACTGTTTTGTAAAGAAGCGAGATATAAGGAAAAATGTTATTTCCATTTTTTTTTTTGTTTCTACTACGGTCTCGTTTTTTCATTATACTTCTGCATCGTTGTCGTCTTGGTTCATGGTAATGTCATGGTACTCACTTTTTCAACTTTAGAAAGATGACGATGGCATAGCATAACAAATTAGAAATAATTACCAAGAAAACATCCAACTTTAAAAAAGATTGTTTTAAGCAGAGACGTTTTAGTAGAAGATGGAGAAAGAAATGAAGAGGCAAAAAAATCGTACCGTTGTAATTTATATTGACGTCAGTTTTCTTTTAACATGCGAATTCCGACTCACTGCATAAATTGAAAATGTAAATTATCGCTAACTGCGCCGTCAGCTGTTCCTGAAAATGACGTGTTACGATTTGTTCTACAACAACATTGACTATATTATAATTTTATTAAATAAACCGCAAATTCAATTTTTTATTTAATTGATAAACATTAAACGAAAGTCAAAGAAAAATTGCACATTTTGCTAATTTCCCCCACGATTTATAGTTATATCGAATATAATAAAGAGGGATGAAAACAAGCTATTGTTAGATTGGAATACACATTTTTTTATGACGCTATTGCTGAAATTCCAACATTCAAAGATCGATCTTTCCACGTGGAATATTCGAATGTATAAAATTTATTGTATTTTCATACGATTGCCCAACCCACTAGGACAATTGCCGTTATATGTATAGGGTGTTGTCACACACGTATATTTTATTATAAGAGAGACTAAACGGCAGCTGAAGTGAAATGAGGAAAAGACAGCAAAAAATCGGGGTGGTTGGTGGTGGTGCATTAGCATTTGTTCCGACCTGCTGGGCACAGGTGGGCCCATTTGTACGGATCAGAGAGAAAAGAACAGAAATCCGAGAGAGTGTGTGCAGATTTCCTTTCGTAGCCAACTGAGCGAGAACGGTAAAGTCGACAGATCCCCTAGATGATGGAAGAAAAAGGACCAATAGATAATACCAACAAAAAAAAAATTGTAATAGACGGACGACATATGTAACAGGAACAGGATGGGATTTAATTGGGGGAGAGGTCAGAAATTTTCTTTTAAATTCTTCAAATTTATTACACTATTATAATTGCTTTTTTCAAAAATAATCATTTCTATTCAAATTGATACTTCTGTAAGTCGACATTTATAGCTGACGGCGATCATTTCAAGCGTGAACTCGGGTGTTTATGTAAATTACCCTTTTGATTCGTTTTTATAAATCACGATTAAAATGGTTCAGATGATGCAAAGAAAAAATGACTGTTTAAAATTTATAGAAAAAATATCTATCAACAGAAAACGACGGTTCAATATTTTTTATCTAACTATAGAACTATTGTACACCCTTCTCCCTATTATTGTCTCAAAATAGGTGATTTAGCGATACAGATTGAGATAAAGCAATTACTGATTTAGAGAGTAGATAGGAGTTGTGTGGTGTAACATATTATTATCCTATCAGACGTGGTTCATGTAATATGCGTTCCCCCTTGTGGTCATTTGCATATTTGGGGAGAATGGAATTTGTATGTAGTATCTATGTGGCCATTATATACATACATATATGTATATAATGACTTGAATGGATATATACCGGTATTTGTTCTATCACTAGCTTGCACCCACATTTAAATTTAACAAGAGAGAATAACAATGAAAAAAAAACAACAACAACAACAAATAATACAGCATACAACTCATTAAAATGTCATAGACACTTGCATATCAAATTGGTTTGAAATAAACAATGTTGGTATAATTCCGGCAAATATGCATTTTATTCAATCGAAAATAGGAATTGCTAATTCGCATTTATTCCATTTTTATAAAAGAATAAGATATAGAAATTTTGGAAAACTGACGTATAAGCCGGCGAATATTTAATTTCTAATAAATGGATATTTCAATCAAAATTTTAAAAGAGAATTGACGTCAAACTTCACTTTTGTGCGTGCATCACGCAATACGACTACTTCAATAGTTTATTTGACTCATTATATTGATAATTTTGAACAGTTTTGCTAAATAATCAGACCACTTATTGGGAAACTCCATAATTTACACAGAGCTTTCGTGTGTTCGATGATTATGCGAAAATTGCTTTAAATATATTCGAGTAACTTCAAAACTTCCTGAAATTGGTTAGAATTGATCCTTTGTTACCACCCCATATCAAATTCAACTTTCATACCTAATATCGTAGGGGAAGTGAAATGAACAGAACACGAAATTGAAAAGAAAACGGCTTCCCAATTAAATCAATCAAGACATTTTCCAATCATATTAGGGCGTATTTGTTGTAACGACGAATTCTTTTGGAAAATTTGCTAGAATTCGACCAACTCATACCTAATATCGATATTTGCCTAACCCTTATAATTAAATTCGTTTCGTTTTTTTAATTATTTTCAGTTTGAGAATTTATTGGTGATAGCAGGAAGTGCAGTTGATGAGTAATGTGGTTAAAGCTTCTATTACAGTTTCTCTTCACACAGACATTCATTTAGAACACACAGCTGAACTTTCCACAAACTCTCTAAAACACATATAGTAGGAGAACTGTAGAGAGATACAACAAATTGGATTAAGTATCGTCCGGAAAATCGGCCGAATATAACACACCAAGACCTATTTGGTGTTTTAGACACGTCCCTATATACACATATAGACGTAAAGTTCGAGAATTATAATAAAAACTAATTCGAAGATGTTTCTCAATGGAAAAGACGATGGTTCTAGTTAATATCGTCGGGTTAAAATTAAATCGGTGATTCTTCCGGTTATTTTTTACTGTCTACGATAAAAATTCATCCAAGAAAATTAAACTGGAGTCTTGTCGTAAATTACAAAGTTGTTTTCGCCCACTGTTATATAAAACTGGCCTTCGGCAAGTACGTTGTTGCAATTTATATAAAACCATATAGAGAGAAAGAGAGAAAGAGAGAGAAATACATTGATATATGCAAATGTAATCTTATGAGACATACATTTTCAGTCTGAGCTTTTATATTTATGATATAAGTGTATGTTCTCTAAACAACAATTCCATCGATAATTTCGCCCTTTTCTCCCAGTTTCGCTCCTCTTTTCTATAAATTTAAATAAAGTTGATTGCGACAAAACTCTCTTGATGATTGCCTTGTAGACATTTAAAACATTCAAGGATAGTAAATACTACCGACTTTAATTCTTAAATGACTTGGCAATGAACACGAGGCAAATAAAACAAAAAAAAAAAAAAAAAATTATATCTCCTCATCATGAATTCACTTTGTGTATTTGTTCTAAAAAAGACGGTAAATATACGGAATTCTCTTCATTTTTATTCACATTTTTTTTTTTTTTACCTCTCTACTTTTCAACGTTTACGTGACATGTCTACAGTGCCAGTCAATAAATACAAGAAACTAGACAATATTGGTTCAATCAACAAACTATTCTAGTTGAATTTATTGTTGGAAAACCTTGAATCCTTTTTCTAACGATATTGGTCGAATTTCCAACCCTTATCTAGTTCAACAAAGGATAGATTTCTGCTTAGTTACCTGCTATATCCACTTTATATAGTCGCTACTTATTTGTCTCTAAGAATTTCATGCAATTTATTACGATCAACCAGGCTATAATATGCCTGAAACTCACCCTAAATTTATTGCAACCTTACCGGATCCAACCAACAACAATGATACTATTATCAATTCAAAATAAATATATTGAAATATATTATGATAACGATGTGAATTAGATTTATTTAAATTATATAGTTAATTAACAAACAGGACGACAACGTCACCATTTACCATACAAAAATTATTCAAGTCAACATTTGTTATTTGATTTTGTCTTATATGAATGGTTTTTATTTAAATTAGGACCTCTTTTGTTTATCGAACAAAACAAAAAAAAAATGACTAAACACGAATCGAATAATTTCAAGGATTCTTGTTTGTCAAATCCAGGCAATTCTGCTTTATCATTTTATCAAATAATTAAGTGCTATTTGAAATTCCAACAATTCATACTTAAATAATACAACTAAAACTAGTTTGAATATGGAATTGAACAAAAGTCAAGTAAAATTGGGGCTGTATGTTTGTTCATTAGTTTCACGTATTTATACAATACAATAGTTTTGGCTTTATAATAGGCATCAAGCTGTGTGTGTGTGTGTGCGTGTATAGTTTCCCTGGAATTTTATTATACTACAAACAGGAGATTGTATCTTGGAGCAAATAATAATAATAATAACGATGAGAGTTTATTTTTAATGATTACAACAATTGCATTGTAGATTACTATTTTTTCTTGTCTATAGGTATCTATTTTTTTCTTTTTTGTATTGTATGTGTGTGTGTTATGGATAATCTTGAAAGCCATTTTCTCTATAGAATAGATCTTCATTAAGATTCTCTAAGGGTTGAGGAAAAGAGCGAGAAACTTGAATTTCTCTCCATTCTCGCGAATACAGTGAAAAGAATGAATTCCGCATTTACACCAACTGTTCCTTCTTATAAACACACACACACACACAACATACATATAAAAGCTTTCTCAAAACTAAACTATTCTCTAATTTCGAAGGTAATATTTAATGATTAATTTTTCTTTACTTTCTTTTGTGCGAGCTTTAATTATGGACTTTTCCAAGATCAACTATAAAATGTTTGATTTTCTGGGGTATTTTTCTCGAATTCAATTTTTTTGATTAGAAAGAAAACAACTGAGTTTTTTTTATTTAAACAATTTTCAGTTTTTCTTCTGAATAGAGATTTTTTGCAATTGCGGTAGATCCTCGAGGTTTTCTTGCTATTTCTAATTTTCTATTGATTGTCATTTATATTTATAGGATAAATCTCAATTGTCTTTTTTTCAAATGAAGAGCTCCCTAATTAAGAAGTTTTCGATATTTCAAAGAATATTTTAAGCACTGCATTGAATTTTTTTAGCCACTTTTTTGATGGCTCTAGATTGAACTTTTTGATCTTTCATAAGAAAATTTTTGGCAATTATTTTATACTAGTTCCAAAATTTACTTAAATGAACGCTCATGCTTTCTCAGAAATTTTGAACGAAATCAGAGTTTTCCCGTTAAATTTCCTGCTTCTATAGAATTATTCTATTTATTCCTTTAGTAGTTTTTGGCTAATTAGTCAAACTAGAACTCAAGTTCTAGTTTTTGGAAAAGTCTTCAGAGTACTGGTACAAAATTTTGTTTTTTCCTCAAAAATCATCTCCCACTAACGATATTTTAAGTTTCTAATGAGTTTTTTTCTTGAATATTTTAGCTGAATTATTGCTAAATATTTTTCAAGTCAAATTTCCCACTTTATCGAATATTCCAACATAAATTTTGAATGTATTGAATTAATTCACGCTTAAAAAACACCCATCATCCGGTCACCTTATTGAGCCGACCCTGTATGTATCAATCCTATGGTCCGATAAACACAAATCAGGTTTGCTGTCAAGAAGACCCTCGGGTGAAACTAAACTTACCCAACAATCTCCCTCGTTTCGTATAGCGTTCGAAATACAAATCTGAGCCGTTCAATCAAAATACGATTTTTGTTGTTGTTATTATTTTGAGGATTTTGTTGTTGAATTTCCTTAGTGAAACGTCAATTTTGCTCAAGAGACCGCAGAAACAGCCTCAATTCCCGCATTAAATTTAAACCGACACAAAAAATAAATATGAGTATATATTGTTACATGATCCACCCTAGAGAAGATTAAATGTCACGGATTTTACTACCGAGAATTTTTTCGTTATTGTTGTTGTTGTTATTGTCGTCTTTCTTTCAGTAAAATTCGTAAAATATCATTTGTAACTAAATATTTTCCAAACACTCCTACATCCTTTCAATGTTATATGAGCTAATAATAAAAATGGAACAAATTTCCTGTGTTATAGTGTGTAACAACACTAATCTCTCATATAACTTTTGATAGGGTGATTGTAACTGTTCATTTTATCCCTATGACTATAAAGCACAAGGAGGGGCGCCTTTAGATAACGTAAACATCCTGCGGAAAGCGGAAGTGGGCGACTTTACTGGACTAGAATAACCCATCCGGTTGGTCGGTTCGTAATAATGACGGTCGATATTTCTAAGGTTGCTCGGAATTATCTTTTTATCAATGAAAAAAAAACCCAAACTCGATTGAAAACTTTCTTATAATCAACCAAAAAAAAAATGTGGAGAATTTGTTGCATTTCTAATGGTAAATATATAAAAATACGAAACAGTCGATTTTTCATTTTCCCTGTCACGTCTGGATAACGGTGCGACATGTGCTTTGAAGTTTTTCCCTAAAACATCCCCTATAGGACATGTTACCAAAGTAGATAGACATACTCGTATATGCATATAATGTATACATACAAAATATAAAACTGCAGGTATACACGTCTAGGCTTTGATCCATCTGATGGACATACATTTGTAAATATAAATAGATCTACCCTTGAGAGAAGGGACTAAAATATGCGAAAATTCCCCCCTTACTTTATGGATGATGTAAAATGCATAAGACTGTCTATAGTCTATCTTGTATCATTTTTTTTTTAGATCCTTCATTCTAGTTTAAAAAGTTTTTGTTTTCAAATTATTAAAATTATAGAGCATTGTTGAATTTTTTTTTTGGGAAAAAATTATACCATCATATGCAATTCAAGACAATAACACCATATATGGTTTACAGAATCTAAAGTCGATATCTTTTTAGTTCCAACAACAATAATGAAAAAAGAAACAAATGATTGTTGGATGGTAATTATTGATAATAAACGATAATGTTGAATGTAAATAGACGATTTTCGAATTGTAAATACATTTAAACGATATACACAGTTCTAGATGGTAATATAACAACATACAAAACTAATAACTGTAATTTGTAAAATATCATAACATTAAATAGACTAATAATTGTATCGTGTTATTTTATGGTCTAGAAAATAAGTTTTATGATAAAAATTATCATCATTTTCTACCAAAACTCCATAATTAAAATTTAAAAATCAATATAATTCCATGTAAGAAATTTTCGATTTTAAAAAACGTCATTTCGCTTTCATCTAACAATCAGTAGAGATGGAATATTATGGAATATATAAAATGAATTATAGAAGAGTTCTACTTCAATGTCTCAACTCTATTGTAATTTTACGTTTATGACAATCTATTGGCAAATATATTCATTCAAAACAATTTTTGATGGAAAAAAGATGTCGAAATGACCGCAAAAGATTAAAAATTATACCAATCCAAAAAAACAAATGTTAACATTTATTATAATTGTGCGGTTTCGGTTCGAAAATGTTTTACTGCAATTTTTTCGATAAAGTGCGGTTTAGGTGGTTTGCTCACAACGAAATAGTGAAATTATTGGTGGACTTTCCGCATCTAATACACAACGTTAAACGTTATTAATTATTGCGTCATTTAATACGGATTTTGCTGACTTTTCGATATATCAAAGTTGATTTGATCCAATTTTATAAACAATATTCGATGAGTTATGAAATTTTGTGATCAAAAAACTTTACGATTCTTTCGGCGACTCTCGCAACTCTTGCACGTATTGCTGGAGGAATTGCTAGAGAATTTCGATAAAATGATTTTGAGCATTCTAGATTCTGCTCTTAGACTATTATGGGATTATTTAGCACATTTCGGAATTGTGATATTTCTAAATTATAGCTAATTTGATTTGAATAGATTTTATTTAATAATAAAACAATAATCAAACGAGACTCTCACAAATTCGAAAGAAATCATTTTGACATCAACTGTATAATTCAATTATCTATGTTACAATTTGATTATTATTCTTTTGAATAATATTCATGTTAATAAGTTATATTCTCACGTGTTGTTATTTCATGCTAATCAAAAATACATTCACAGTTTGTCGATTAAAAGCAAAGTAAACAATATAAAAATAAAAATCAACAATAATAGATGAAAGGTTTTTATGTAGGTATATGTCAGTGTGTGAGTGTATAAAATGCTGTTTGCGTGCAGTTACAATTGAAGAATTTCAGTTAATTTCTGTTATTCATAAGGCAATTTCAAACACTATACGTACATGTATAAATGAATGCTTTCAGAATTATGCAAATTCACATTTAACTCTTATTATAATCAATTCAACGTTAACAATGTGTAATTCTATACTATTTTAAATTCAACTGTACAACGTATGATTGGAATTGTTTCTATTGAATATGTACGTATGGACGGAAGAAGTAATAAAACGCGATTTTTCCAACGTTAACGTTCCATTCGCGGATGCCCTCTCTCCATCATGCCATCTTGTATAATTACAATTCATTCTTGATTGCTCCACAAATAATCCTGCAAAAGGACCCTTCATCCTACCTACAATCTTATAAATGAATTGAAAACTGTGATTTATACAGTGCGTCACAGGAAAGTTGTAAAACTCACATATTTTTCAAGATATGAAAAATTTCAATATTATAAGTAGAAGGTCCTTTTGAAGGATTATTTGTGGAAAAATCAAACATTACATATATCAAATCTTGAATAACAGTAATAACAAAAACCCGTGAAGTAAACATCTACTAAGAATCTGCCATAATTCCAAAAACATACAGTACGCTCGACATATTTAACCCTTCTCGCTAAATAATACATACCGTAACTTTAATTTATACTATACATATTAAATAATAATAACGCATCTATCTCTCTCCTTCTCTCTATATATATGTGAGTAAATTCCTTATTACTATACTGGTAAATTTTCCTCTCCTATTTCAACCCTATTTTGACTTTTATAGTTGTCCCTTTTAAACAACCAAAACTAATATATTATGCATACCATTGTTTGTATAGAATGTAAACAATGAATTGCACCTAAAATTTTGTAATTTATGCAAGTCCTCTTTGGATAAAACATTGTTGTCGCTTTTACATTTCTAGTATTTGAATAATTACACGAATTTTCCAAGACAATAAAGTTCATCTTGAATGAAATTTATTTCATTTTATTTTTGAAATTATATTCTCGTTTAATATCAAACGAAAATCGATTTTAATGTAGAGAGAGAGAGAATACTCATCATCATCATCATTATTTTTAACGTCTATAAGTTTATTAGTCTTTTATTTGATTTTAATTTTTAATCAGTCAATTCCCAAGCCCGTATCAATTTCTCATTATACTCACTATTAATTATCATCAAAATGATATTAGTTGATGAGTTTATTTGAAAAAATAAGAAAAATAAGAGTCATTACCGGCACGCTAGACAATATTGATTGATTATAGAAATTCCAATAATTGTTGCGACAGACTATAATTAAAAATCAACAACACTATAAGAGAATTTGATAACTATTAAAGAACGTAAGTAAAACGAAGCCAATTTTAAAAAGTAAATAAATAGGCCGAAATCGTCTCTTTTTCTCTTTCATTTCTACTATTTCGCTCTATCAACCGAATGCTTGGGTGTTATTATTATGGAGTTGGATCGTGTTCCTGTTCATCCGTTACTTCGTTTATCCCTTCATCAATTTTTCCACTCACTTGGCAAGACAGTTTTGTTCCATCATCCTCTTTTACTCTCACTCAGTCGACTATATTCCCGGTTCAGTTGACCCTCATATTTTCCTAACTCCTATATCTATAGTATATACAATATATATGTATATTCTTTATTCTTTACTCTTCTTTCAACTAGTCCTCCTCTTTTTGCTTGTCAAATGTGTAGAAGTGTATGCTATATAAGTTGAAAGAGGAAATGTAGCTTTCAGCTTGACTAGAATACTGCCTGCCAGGCCATGATGTGTTCGTAGAGATTCTTTTCAATTTGAAATCCATATAGAAAGAAGAATAAAAGAGAGACGAATGGTGAATAAACAGCAAAGGCAATCTGGGATTGACGTTCAATTATATGGATTTCTTTACTATTTCAAAAACGTATAGAAAAATAGAATTATTTATAGCTATATTACATCAAATTCTTTTATTATGGTATTAGTGAGTTATTTACGTCTGTCAATTTCGGGACTTTTGTTGACAAATAACCGGATATTTTTATCCCTCTTTACTTCTCGAAAATTTTCCCTTATTTTCCCTAGCGACTAAATCTTCGAAATTGCAAAACTCTCAGATGTGAAAGAAATTAATTTTCATCAGTTCTCAATAAGAATTCCGAATATTTCGCCAAATTTTGCTAGTAAAATTGCAATTGCGGCAAAACCTCGATTTAACGCTCCCAGATTTATCATTTCATTCTTGAAATCCCAATCAATTGTTTCATCGAATTCAACACTTCTTTTTGTCCTTGACGCAAGTAGTTATATCGATTATTCTTTTTCTAAACCCAAATCAATGAAACGAGGCAAAAGTCAAGACAGATCCACAATTAGTGTTATTTTCATTTTCCCCATTCAACACTTTTTTCCTGATCCCATCGAATCCTTTCCAACTTCACAAGAACTATTCAATGTTTTTTATCTTCTTAACTCTCCATCAACTTATCATTTTTTCTTAGAATTATTTTTAACATTTTCTTCTTTTTTTTGGTAATAAGCTCAATCTTCCCATTTATCTTTATCTTTCTTTTATACATTTTGACAACATTTCCAGTTTTCCACTTAAAATTTTATAGCTTTAGGGAAATTCTCCACCAGTTATACCGTTATTTGGACAATTTTTATTATAATTGTCGAAAGTTTCATGTTTTCAATCGAGACTTTCAATTCTTTATTCACTATTTATTCAATAAAATCCATTCAATGAATCTACACATTTCACATATTTCGTGCAGTTTATACACATTTCAAGCAATTAACCTCTTTGAATTTAATTAATTGCATACTATAACAATTCACTTTATTACGTGATAATTGCATCAATACCTACTAATTTTTAGTGGCTAAATTGATTGTTTTATTTATAAATTATCTATTAATACAATAGATTTTCTAGGCTAGCCTTGAATATAGAACAAAGAAGAAACATTTCCTGAAAGTGTCACCAACTATTACAGTAATCGGATAAAAGTGGATTTACATATCAATGACACGTGTATTAATTAGGTTA
>JAZBGZ010000291.1:7515-42105 GCA_037414795.1 Stenodera caucasica | reverse complement strand
GGGTTGAAGCCTGACAGCTTTTACGTTATAGAAAAACTGTATCAATCACAATGTACGAACCCTCGGTCATCAGTTTAGTATCAAACAAAAAAACGACAAGAAAAAATACGGCGACTTTCCCTCTTTTGAACGAAATCACCCTCAACTTTCTCCAAAAGACAAATCTATGTAATAACTGTTTTCCAGGAACCAAACTGCGGCGTTCCAGAAATCGTCCAATGACGAACTAAATCACATATCAAAGTTTGTTTGTTTTTTTTTTTTCGGCTTGAGCAGGAAATTGTTTTGCCCCCAAAGTTGTGTATCAGAAAGTATGTCATTTTATTTCAAGTTATAGAAAAGTTATAAATTATCATGGTCGTAAAGTTGTTCTTTTTTTTTAATATTGTGCTTGAGTCATGGGTATATGGAAATTGAACAATAATTTGAAAAAGTATTGCGGTTCAATTCATAAAATTATGTTTAATATTTTGACAGAATAAAAGAGAATAACAAATGAGTTTAATGACAGGCCATCATTTATAGACGAATCGCAATTTTTCACAGCCGTAAATAAGCCATCGAATATGTGCACATACGTGTCCTGTTTGTCTCCCCCTATCCAACAAACAAAACGACCCTCTCCGCCTCTAAACGAATATAAATGACAGTATCGAATAGCAAATCTCGCTAATCCGGACCCCTTTTTTCGGATCGATTATCTAGCGATTATCGTCCTTGTGATTCTTCTACATGAGATCATCGTTTATATACTATCTATCTCTTTCTATAAAGTATACGATAAAAGTTGGAAGTTGTAATAATGGTTCAATAAGATTCTTAAATCTTACTTTGGCCACTTTCTGGTCGGTTGATTTTCTTTGGTTTTTACAACTTTAAGAGGGGACGAATTCAGTTATATATTTACGGTTCAATGTTGTTATATTTGGGGATGTTCAACGAGAAACTAATGGATGATGTTTTTAAGTATCAACGACGTGACCGAACATTCTGCCAAATGCAGTTGGCTCCGATTGATGCAATAAGCCGACAAAATATATCGTTGCTATATTTTTACGCCACAGAATTAGATTAACGTGACGGCTGTAACAATAAAAACAATTGACCTCATTATATTTATACCCATTGAGGAGACCGACGACTATATTACTTATTTTCATCTAAAGTCTAAGCTACCGAACAGCTTTATCTAGCTTATATAGTTGAATTAGTCGGCTAAGATGACAGTTATAAAACTGGCTTATATTCAACTAACCAATAGTCGGAGCCACATTAAGTGCAGCTTTGCTCAATTCCTAATTAAATAAACGAACAAAAAACCGAACAAATCTTTAGGTTACGATTACACATTGTCAATTCAAAAACTTCAATTTAAAGGGCAACTTCATCCAAATTGAAAGACATCGTTAATCTATCGATATTCTCGCTATAGATGCATTCCAATTTCCAATAAGTATCCTTTTTTCGTTCATTTTATTCTCTATTATCTGACGGAGGTTGAGAATTCAGCACGTAATGAGAAAAGTTACAAAAGAAAAATAGCAAAAGTTGCGCGAAAAGGTAAAAAGAAATCGCTTCTTCTTAGTAAATTTATTTCCTTGATTAACTTTTTACAGGGCAATATAGGAAGCATTTATTTAACTCGCATCAAAAAAAAAAAAAAAATAACCTTAACTTTCTTTTAGTAATTAGAACTAACTGTTGTTGATTTTTGTAAAGTTGGAATTTATACCGAAAATCGAAAATTCGTTGAAGAATATCAATGTTAAAATGTCCACATCAGTTTCCCATTATTTATTGAGTGTAGCAAAAACCAGCAGATATCCGGTCTTGTGTGTTTCTGTAACTAGAGATGAGCTTGTATTTTCAAACATTGAAACTGAAATCTACCTGTCATAGCCAGATGTTGTCCCAAAAACCACGTTTACTACACATTTACTAAACATCAACGTATACAGAGAGGGGGATAAACCCTCTGAGTAATATGTTAAGTTAACTTTTGGTCCTCCCTAAAAATGATGAGCACTGAATGTATGTGATATGCAATTTAAATTTTTTTTGCTCTCCACTCATACAAAAAACTTTTAAAATTATAAAGCACTTGAAACTTTGACAACATTCCCCTTTTAAAAACGTATCAAAAATTGGTGGTGTGTCCGTTTGACGCCCTCAACCATTAACCAAATAGGTATGCAAATACCAAAAATGACGACTATAATTCACAAAATGGGCTCAATGGTCATCTATTATTTTCAAATATAATTAATGGTCATTCTTTTTTTTTTCTATTTATATTACCATCCAGTCGTAACGGAATTATCCTAATAGGATGCAGATTTAGTTACCTTATTAAGTTATTTGAGCTGCTCGAAAATATGAATTTAAAAATTATAACCGAAAATTCACCTGTAATCTTTGAAGCCGATTTGTATCGGAATACCGACTGAAAACCTGAATATGTTGAAAAATGGAAAAAAATCTATTGATTTTATTTTAAATTGTTGATTTCTAATAAATTCTCTCGAGCGTAACTCTGGATTTTCAGCTTTATTACAATCGTTATTGTTATCAAGATGGGGATGTTTTTTATATATTTTTTCCAGTCAAACATAAATTTATTTGTTGAGACAACAATACAATTTATAGAATATACAAACATAAATGAATATTGTTTCTTTATAATTTGATTTAGCTATTCAATCAAACAAAAAACAACTTATTTATAAATCAATTTTATGTTAGTTAGAGAAAAACAAAAATTGTGAATAGCTTATTTTTGAAATTTTAATTATCATTATGTTTTATACAGACAGTACAGTTTCTTTCGACAATAACCTTTTTATTATAAATTTAAACTAGTCTGTTTTGTTTATATTCGTTTTTTCTTCTTCAGTTTTAATCATTTTAAAGGATGTCTAGATCTCTCTTAAACAGTAATTAAACTTTGCAAAGAGAAATATTAATCAACTCAATGACTAATCTCGATTATTTGCTCCACTGATAGCAGACAAGCCCTTATCTAGTATATGCGGTTTTGGCGATGGGCCAAACTTTCGGTCAGCTTTCACCTTCCCCCCACTATAATTCTACGTAGTTTGAGATCCTTAGAATTTAGGTATTTCTATAATAAGATGGTAATTATCGCGCTATAACACTATATTCTATTTTCTTAGTCTTATCCCCAGTATCGAAACAATTAGATATCGTTCAGGTTTGAAGCTAGATAGGCGGGACTTGATATCCTCCTAACTCGATCATGTGATCGCTGTTAGGAAGTGGCTAAAGTTAACAGACCGTAAAAACCAATAGCAATATGTTTCTACTCCCCACTTCTCATTATTGATTTTGATTAATTGTAGGGAGGTGGTTCAAGCCCCACCTTTGTACATTTTTATTTGAACGTCATTTAGTTGAGATACCTAAATATATTTTATATATACCGCTTGTAACTAAAATACGGACATCTCATCGGCTAGTCATGTAATTGAATTTTATCCCACCGACAGTCCTACTATTATACTGAAAGAATCGTGACTGAAATTCATAAAAGACCTCATTCACAAGAACAATCATTAGACTATACTCTGAAGACTTATTGACAAAATAACAATTCAATCATTGAAAGGATCGAACAATTGATTTGATGATTTTTCTTATTCTGTTTCAGATTGTGTTAGTGTTAGTGTTAGTTTGTGTCAAAAACTAGATAGAATCGTCATGTGCGCCATCTACATTTTAATCTCAATGTTTGTACTTCAATCGTTCGCTTCCAGAGATTTGGAGAACGAGAAGATTGATGAAGGTGAGTTTTTGTCTTTTTAAAATTTGATTGTTTGCCACTTATTTTCAACGTCCTCAATTCTGCATATAAAATTTTAATGAGCGCCACAGTCTTTTTTCCCATTTTTTTAGTACGATTTTACATGTCACATGATACCTGCTCTACCGCAATGAATATTTAATTTGCAACTTGTGCGTTTCGCTCGCTTTTTTTTTATATCTTCTTGTATTTCACCGTTAAGGGTGAAAAAGTGGAAATTGAGCTCAACTTTATGTAAATATGTATGTATGTATAACATAGTATCGGTATACTATATGTGTGTTTGGTTGCCTTAACGATTTGGCCTCAAGAATGTACCCCCATATCTTTTTGGTAGTAACTTTAACGTAAATCATTGTCGGAACCCTTAAAATCCGTTAGACATTTGAATATTTGTAGTGCTCGAAATCGTCTTCCGCTAAGAGAGATGCGTTTCTGAAACACAAGTAAAGCGAACTGAAGCGCCACAACGGCTCTCAACGTTTTTACTACTCCCATAAATCTAGTAGAGTGTATTTTTCTACATTGTGTTTTTCAGATGGTAGTTCATCTTAAATGTGCATTTTTAGAGGTCAGGTAAAATGTCCAATAGTTTATACGTCTATTACTTCTAGTCGAGACGCTTATATAGTTCACTTTCGATTAAACCACTAAAGAAAAACAAACGAAAAAATCGTAATACGATTAGAGATTTAATGTTCACTAATAAAATAAAATTTCATGATCGTACAATACGGCAATAGCGAATTCCTTTACTCTAGAATTGCGTGATCTGGGATTAATTAAAAAATATTCCAACCCCTTCGAAAATGGAAGGACTCTTTTGCGACATTCATTGGTTGAAATGCTCTCTCTTTCTCTATTTGTCTTTCCTCTCTCGATTTTACAACATCACAAAACTCGAAAAGTCTAATAAAAATCTGACTAATCAAAATTTGCATCCTACCAACTAAAACAGACTGTATGGTCATTAAAATATACCGGAATATAATAGAAAAATATGGCTTATTTTGTTTGTTTTGTTTGTTTGGGGGGAAGGATTCCGTCACTGGACAAGTTTGAGTCTCTTGTGTATCGCAATGCTAAAATAATGGGTATATGTTGCTTCATCGTGCAGTCCCATAAAACCAGATGTTACTCATGTGGGCGCTATGGATCTCATTTCTATGCTTAAATCCTCCCCTTGTAACTGCCAGTGATACTGAATTATAGATGGGTGGTGTATATTTATTGCCGTCCTTTTTATCCAAGGTGGGATTCAGTATTGTGTGATAGAAGTATTGAGTTCATTTTTCGGTGGTAGATAATTTCCCTCTCAGGTATTACAAATTGTTATGTTTACCGAGGGGAGTGTTCATTTGTTTTATTCTAGCTAGTTGTTGAAATATTTTCAAAGAATTCTTAAAGAGAACGGAATTATTAATAAGCTTCTTGCTATTGTCAACTATTAAGTTGGGGAGCTTTTCCTTCATTACCTTAATATTTGAGACGATTGAAGTTCCAAAAAGTATAATGTTGAGGAACTCCTATTATACAGGATGAGTTTCAAACGAGGCGTTCTCATTAATTTCTTCATTTGAGATTAATAAGCTCATTGATATTCAATACTTACTATTTGATCATTTTCTAAACAATTTTATTTTTCAAGCATGAGCTTTTTCAAAAAATATTTAGTTAACTTTGATCTGTGCAGTTGTCATTTGTGCCAACTTTGATTCGAAAATAAAATTCACCTGTAGGATTAGGATCGATAATTTACAGGTAAATTTCATGTGATAATATGACAAATTATTCAATATTGTTAATGTGATTGTGTTTTGCCTTGCGGTTACTTGTATATACATTCCAACATGTATCCGAAACTACAACATTCCAAACACACTGACATTCCCATCATTCTGGAACAGTTCAGGATTCCAGAAAAGATATTCTGGATTGTTGGACGGCCCGTCGAGGCGTTAAGTATCGGTTAATATATTTTTATTGAAATTTATCCATTTTACATTCCACATACTTTTGAAATTAAAAAATCGTTACATAAATTATTGAAAAAAAATTATGGAGATACAGATTGGGATGTTCTGAAATGATTGTTGAATATTTCGAGGGTTTATTTTAAGACAAAAAGTTCAATCAAGCTTTTTTATCTCAATTTTCGACGTTTTTGTTTTTCATTTTCCACGTTTTTTCTAAATTAAAACTAGATTGACGATGGAACATTTGGTTGATGATTTTTTGATAATTTTTGCGAAAACAGAAATATTCAACAACTCCAAACTATTTCACTAAGTTAATTTATTTGATGTATAATCAATACGGTATCTCTAGATGAAACCCCAAAGGGGTTGGCGTATTTACCCTCAAATTGCTCTCTTCAAAGATGATAGGTATTTCATATGCAATCGCTTTTAAAACACACCGATTCGGTTAACGGTGTGAGTGTCTTAATCGATTTTAAAATATTAATGAGACGTGTTTCTAACTTTCTACTATCAAGGAATAGTTTATTAAAGGGGTGAATAAGAATGTGAATGGAATGTAATTTTTAATTGTACGCTTGATAAAAATAGACTCACAACATCTTGAAAATATTTATATTTACTATACGAACTTATTAGGAAACATTAATTAAACTTTCGAATTATCTCACTTCCTCACTCCCTACTTGCATAGCAAATGTTTTTGTCTATAAAGGAAATAACTAGTATTTTTATATGAACCAATTTTAGTTATTATCAAGTTTTAATTAATAACAAATTCTTGTTCTAATTGAAGTCATATTTCCATTTGCAATAATTGTAAGAGTTTATTTTGCGCATAATCATTATTGTAGCATCTCTACTGCGGATTATAAATCATATCTACATATATTGATACTCAAAAGTTGATATAGGTTTGCCTCCGAATCACCACATAAGATTCACAACTTTACATTAGGATAATCATAAAGTTCGAGAATTGATGAGCCTCACTTTATAGTTGGAATTCATTGCTTTACCTTTCTCTCATAGTAAAAATTAGGTTCCATTTTCGGCTTTTTCGTATTCAAATCGGGTTGAACATAACTTTATATTCAATATCATATAAGTGCGTTCTACCCCTTTTATATAGGTATAAGTATGTAGACGTATCAAAAAAAAAAAAAAGACAAGGCAGAAAAATTTGCTTTTAGATACCATTTCGATTTTATAAGTGAAAGAAAAAGATAGATCGAACATCCTACCAATGTAAATTATATTATTCCCTTTTTGTAAGGAGAAAGAGGAGGTGAAAATTTTTTTCTCAAATAGAAGTTCTCGACTGGCCAAAAGTTCCCGTAGGAATAGCAAACAGCCAGTTCTGTATGTGAATATCCTACACCTATTTTAGTTTATAGCCAAAGTGTGTACTATATTTTTGATCCTTTTGCCTATGTTTTATTGGTTTGGAGGCAATCCCGTAGGTGTGATAACTTTGGCCAACCACTATATAGTTTCTCTTCTTTTCATTTTATAGTTGGTAGAGACTATTTTTTGATATATAGTCGATTTTTGCATATAATTGAAAGGAGATGGCGAAAAATAACAAAAATTCGAAAATAAATGGCATTTGTATTCAATTAACTTTTATTCTATTGTTGAATTTTGTGAAAACGTAGATTTGGTTGTTAATTTATTTTTGGGTTTGGAACAATAGAATTTCCCAGTTTTATCGACAAATAGTTTTTTTTATATAAAGAGACAATAGGGGTTTTATCGTAATTGTTATGTGTATGTGTGCATGTTGCAGCTTTACACACAATGTCACCACAACATAAACTCATTCATTGTTCCTATCAATATATCTACAAGCATATAAATTGATAACAATTACAATTAATATAATATCAAAATTACTTCGACTATCTTCATATGACATCAATGATGTTTGAGTTAATTCTCGTTTTTCAATTGGAAATTAAATATTTAGATCAATAGATTTGTTGAAACTATCCAATCCTCAAAGTTTCTATCAATTGCAAAATTCCAATTAAAACATGCAAACGTTGACCATGAAACCATTATACAAAATAAATTCGACTGCATAGAAAAGCTATAAATTCGTTCACAGAGAAGAATTTGTTACTGAAATACAACAAGGCACGGTTTAGTTTGATCATTCATGCATCCGTTATACTAAGCATGTGGACCTCTTTAAATTCACCTGAGTTAACTCCACTTGCTTATACAGACTGTATTTGAATTGCTTCATCATGTGTCGAAAAATCGGTTGTACAAAAGTAACAGTAATTTTGAAATTGGATTGATATTGTATATAGTTATTATACTTAATTGTTGATGATTGATTTGATAATTCAATCTAGCTATATATTCTCCATTTTATGGTCCGTTGGTTGTGACAAAAATAAAGGACGCCGTCTGTTCGCTTTCCAGCTTTTTTTACTACATAACGTATTCAAAGTTTAACTCTTTTTGTTAGGATTCACTCTTGGCTACACTGTTTCAAAACAATATTTAGTATTAGCAAAGCTTTCCAGATTACAGTCCAGTTTATATATCTTCCTATTATTATTATTTTTATTTTCATTATTATTATTATTATTATTATTATCATTATTATTTTGCATAAATGCATTTGTCTGGTTTATGAATGATTGTTGACTATTTTTTTGAAATCGATGAATTTGTGGATATTCCATTATTTTATGTTAGATAATTTTAGATTTAATGATAAAGTTTTATAGTATATTTTAATTTCACTTTGATTACATTTCACTCAAATATTGAAAGTCAAGTTTTCAGCAAGTTTATATCGAAATGTTTTATAGCGATCGTAAAATTGTCCTTACTTTTACTCCACACTCTACACCCCTCAACTAAAGTTGTGTGTTATCTTGACATTTCTCGGAGAGTTTCTTGAAAATAATTTCAAGATTTTATATCCAAGAATTGGTTAGATTCGATTTTATTGCTATAGATTTTTTTCTGGATTTTCGATATACGTTTAATTAAAATTTCAACATTTATCATAGAATCGATACGATTGTAAATTGACGAATGATGAAGGAGTTGGAGTTATTTCGTTGGGGTGTTATTTAGGGGCGTTTAATCTACGTTTATCCATTATAATCTCGATGCAATCACCACACTATCATTCTCAATAGGTCTCTTATAAGTTGAGTCTTCACAACTATCAAACAATAATAAATTGAACAATACAATTCTCGCTTTACAGGCAATTATTGTGTTGTTTTTATCGTATTGTTTTCATTTTTTCCTATCATCGTCGTTTACAATAAATACTATTAAAAATGATGTTGGCCAAAGCTATTACATTTCATGTCTGTTGTTATCTTCGAATAAGAAGCATCTTGGCAACTACAACAACAATTTCAACAATATCCAATCAAGTCAGTCTCGAAACATTCTTTAGTTTCCATTGAGACTATTCTGTTATAGTTGAATTTTCGCCGACTCATTGTCTGTTACTTTTTGTTCTTCAAACCCTCAAGTTCTTTTAGAAAAGTTGTTCGAGTAACTGATCCAAAAAATATTCGACTATAGTAATACAGTATTCGAGCGTACACACCTGTAAATATTCTGATCCCTATTCGAATTCGGTACAATTTGTAACGTGATCTTTCATCCCTTTCATGAAAGAAGAGTGACTCATATTCTATTTCGCCCCTTTATTGAGATCTGCCTCTATATTTCTATAATTTGTCAATAGAACGATTTAGAATTAGAATCTATTTCGATTGATAGTTGAAAAATATGGTCGCAATTTTCTAGTTTCTTACCGAATTCACTCGTTCTTCTGCGACAAAAATGAGTTAAATGCACTCAAGTGAAAGAGTAAATTGAACTGATTAAATCATCTAAGAGGGCCGCTAGAGAGACTGAAAAGTAATGAGAGAACAAAAATGCTAGGTCATTATTTTGACTTACAATGTAATATGCGCCAAATGAGAGGGGACTAAAAAAAATGTTGCAATATTTCGACTTAATTGAACCTCTAGGTAAAAGTAATAAACTCTAAGAGAGATCCAACAGCAATTTAACCGTTGAACGTTCCTTACAGTTATTTGGAAAATTAATGTTCCTTAAAATTCTCAACGTTGTAGTAGGTAATTTCGGAATAGCTAATCAAAGCAAAAAGCCCGAAAGTTATTAAAAAGATTTCTCTCAAATCACTAATCATACACTAAAAAAATAATCTTTTTTCTCATTTCGTCAATCAGAAAAAAAAAACGAAAACATCCATCATCAAATAATTTAAAATCCAAAATAACAAATAAAAACCAATCACTAATAAATTTTGGGCGTTCAAACGATTTCATGAAATTGAACAAGTCGAATTAGTGGTTGTGTATTTTTTGATAAAATTCAAACCCCTCTCTTATGTCAAAATCACTATAGCAGACCTCTTTTTTTTGTTTTGTTTTGCTTTTTTTTTTTGTTTTTAATTAGAACCACAGGCTTTGATGTCAATGTAACAAAAAGTTTCGCTTTCCTGATAATATCGACAGGGTGCAAAGGAATTGTGAAAAACTGACGGGAGAAAAAAAAACCAAAACTTCTATCAAAGTGGATTATTTTGATGTAAAAACAGGACATAGATAAAGAGGGGTGCATAACGAATTAGTAAGTGTTGAAGTGAAAATTTCAAGTATGTGCTTTTATTTTCAATATTCTTGAAGCGTGATTTTGATGATAAGAGGCGATAATCAGTAAATTCGATAATATTCAAACATGCTGTGAATAATAAAAAATATTAATTTAAAATATTTGTTTTACGAAGCGAACAAATGAAGATCCAAATTGAATTATTAGGAAGCTTTCAAGCCTCTAGTGATTTGTTGAATTGCGGTCTTCAGTAAATTAACTGGCCAAGTCAAATAATGAACAATGTAAACTTAATTTTCTCAATATGAATGGATTAATTAGAATTTTGGGGGATAATCAAAAAAAAAACAATCATCGGTAGATTTTTTTTGTTTTAGATCAATCTTCTAGAGACGACTATTTTATATACGTTAATATATCTTTCCATTAACCTTCATAAAAGGTGTTATCAGTTATGTCTTACCCTTTATCTCTTGTTGAATTTTAACAATTTCGTTGTTGTAAACTACAAAGTAGAAAAGAGAAACTGGCTAATTTCAAAAACACATAAACTGAAAAGCATCGTAGAGTGTGTCTCCCTAATTACGAGATAAGATTGCCGTTAAAACAAGGAAGTCTTTGTCGTTGTCTCACCAATTTCCATCCGCAATTTTCCTTATATACTTGTAGTTTATGGTAGCTCATTTAGTGTTTTTAATTTTTCTTTTATAGTTTCAAGTTAAATTCTCAAAATATTTCGATATTTTTTCGAAATAAGCCATAATTCTCAACCCCTGGACTTAGTTCAATGTAATAAGTAACTATGATCAAATATGCAACTTTGAGTAGAACAATGACCATATTATACTTGTATACAATTGCTTCAGCTATATAAAGTATTTGTTATCTAATTCTATTGTCCTTGATCTTCACGCATATACAGCCATCCTATTATTCCTATAGATTTTAAACTATAATTTTGCTATCCAATAATTTTTTTCTTTCTTTATATATTAAATTTATTTTCCACAATGATAAATATAACTAGCTATGTCGGCAGATTTTATCATCTACAACCCTTTCGAAACTTATCTAAACTACTGTTGTAAAAGGCGAAATTACATATTCTTGAATAACAATAGAATAAATTATAGTTATTTTTGCGGTAGGCTGTGACAAGAATTATCTATCTTTCCTAGACGCGAGTACTACAAATCTATAACCAGCTGTTAATTTGGGGATGTTTTGTGATGATTTTAGGGTGAAATTTCTCAAAAATGAGGAGGTCCATTTCTTCATATTATAACCGTTGATTGTTGATTAATTTACAACTACTAGAGAGAAATTGGGAAAGGATCCCAGAAAGGGTCTTGCTTTCAAATTAAATTTGAATTAATTAAACACGAAACGAATTCGAGACAATACCACCACCACGCACACATACACAAAAAAACTGATTTAAACCGATTTAGTTTCAAATTGATCTTGAATAATAGCAAATCATCTTCCTGTAGAGACAACATGAGTAGAACAAATGGGGAAACATAATTGAAGCCCGTTAATTGCGGAAAACATCATTATCATTAATAATAAATGGCAAATATTGTTTTTCAGCTAATACAAGATATGTTGTTCTTGACTTTGACTTTGTCTTAGTTTTATGGTATGCGAATAGTTCTCTGTTTGACTAATGTGAAATTCGTTTGCCCTTACTCCATTTCCTCAAACAACAATCACATCAAGTGCAACAAGGATAGGGAATCTTTTCTATCTAATTGTCTTCTATTTAGTAGAGCAGTTGTGAATTTTTGGGATCTGAAATATAACTATCTGTGTAATTGACATCTACTAAATTGACTAGATTCGAATGTCTTGAAGTATCCTATTATTAGATTTACGTTAATTCATCTAATATTAAATTGAATGATTAAAATTGAGAAATTAGAATGGTTTTACGGTCACAATTTAATTCGACGATTCTAACTTATTAAAACGGGCTAAAGGCAATTCGCAAGATTGCTTCCTGTAACAGTAATTGTAGTGATAAATTTTGGACGATATTTGGACATGTTCCAGTTTTAATAAAATTTGCCATCATCAACACCTTGTGCCTGATAACAATGAATCAATTTATTTTAAAAGAGAAAACAACTAGGAAAACAAGAAAACTATTTAAAATTAATTTTCAGTCTTGAACATTTATTTTGTCAACTTTAATAAAAAATAAATCCATCCTGAAACTAGTTCAATTAATTATTCTAACAGTAATAACTAATAATAACATATTACTTGAAGTGCTATAGTTTAGTCGCCTTATCTTCGCCAGAAGGCGACCACTATAGTAATAGATAGATAGTAGTAACCTGTAAATTTGTAGGTTGTTTATCTCTCGTTTTTGTTTTACGATAGAATTCGCTCAACTATATTGTGTTGCAATAACCATTAATGTTCAACAAGGAATTGTTGATGGGACTGGAAAACATTTAGAAAGCGCCTTCACAAAATTTCTAAATTGTATGTGTGAGAAATAAGATTTAAATTTATCGATCATTATCCAAAATTTGTTGTATTTGTTCGTATTTCTCGTAGTGCTATCGGCATTTTGGACCTCAGTTAGAGTTTCATCAATTGTTCCATCCTACACATTGCCGCAAAACAAATATATAAATAAAACCAGCTCCTATCATACCTTGTCGAATAAAGTTCTGAATCCAATTATCTGTAGACAGGTGAGATTGATTGAAAACGCCAATCATACAGTAAATCTATACAGAAATTTTAAGTGGTCGAAACTCAATCGAAACGGTCCAATTGAATTTTTCATAATTATTAGATTCCATTTTTGTTTTTTCCATCTAACAAAGTTTTTTTTCCACACTGGAATCATTAACGAGCTAGCATAGTTTTTGGCGTATTTCTTAACATTCGTAATAAATTTTCCCTATATAAGTAGCAGCAGAGTTGGCTAAAGTCTCATTTAAAACTTTCGAAATAAATAATAATATTATTAAAATTAATTATATTCTCAACTAGACTAAATAGCATCAATTATAACTTCGAGCTCTAATTGTAAAAATAAAATTTTTGCGTTAAATACAACAAAATCAAATCCTATTAATTTCGAATAATCTAAAAAAAATTCTCTTCTTATTTTATAAATAATTAATGATGCTCTCACAATTCTCTCCAACCATCATCATAATTATTCTATCTTGTTGTTTCATAAATTAACTCAAGTTAAATTGATTGTCCTGTCATGGTTATAAAATTTCGAAAAAATCAAATAAAAATAAATAAGCCATTAAATTTCTGATGTGTTTATCATAAAATACGATTATCTAACGATTATAATTTATTGACAAATTAAATTGCAGGATAATCACCTATGAATGATGTCAGGTCAGTTTGCTATTCAAAGATTTCTTTTCATCAAACTTCCATATTTTAATAATACAAAACTTATCGATCACAATATGTCTATGATGCTCTGAATTCAATTATTATTTGTTTTCCTGCAATTTTTATCATCATGATTATCAAAAAACATGATTCGAATTATAATCATCTTTTTTGTTGTCAAACGGACCGGAAAGGTGTCATTAATCATTTAATGACAAAATTAATCAATCCGATATATTCATGTGCCATCAGCAACATACCATGTATTGAATTCTACGTTAGTAGAACATTTATAATTTATAATTAACAAAACCACTTCTCTCACAACAATAATTCATCTCAATTCAGGTTTAATTGATTGATAATTATTTTTCTTTACCAACGATTTTATTGACATTGAAATTTCTCTAATAAATCTGGCGATTGATTAATCCAGATCGAGAAATTCATTGGGTTATTTGAGGTATGGGTTTGATTAATTTCTATAATAAAATGACGTAATAGAATAAAAATATAATGGGAGAAACATGATGGAAAAAAATAATTACAAACTCAGTCATCATTAGTTGGGGTAATAGAAGGGGAGAAACTTATGTCTCATTACAGATAACTACGTTGATATTTCATCATTTAAACTTGAAATTAATAATCTATGAAGGTTTATTATTTAATGATGGTAGAAAAAAATGATGCATAATTAATAAATTTTAAAAGAGAGATTTTAAATGGTGCAATTTAAGTTGGAATGTAGAAAATTATCGAAAGGGTAATACTGTTTATGAAAGTCGAGACTAGAGGGTGCATCTTTGATGTTGATTAACTCACAAAAAGGGATAATTTGTCTAGGGAACATTATCTTCTTTTCGATTAACTCGTTTAATAATATAATTGAAATTGATAATGGTGCTTTTTCAAAGTACCATACATGTATAATTAAAACTAGCTTTAAATAGGTACAAGTTTTTTGTTGTCATCATTATTGTACTTTTTCATTATTGTTGAATTATCGAATATTTAGGGATAATAAAAACAAGACTGATTACCTTAATTAGTATAATTACAAAATTTGGCTTTTCAATACAAATATTCTAATTTCTTCCATAATTATTCGTCATTCTCATAACGAATCCAACACCAAGACTCACAATACTACAGAAAATAATACCAATTGCTACATAAGAAACTTTATCATCATCTTGTTTATTGTTCTCGCTACGTTTCAAATATTTAATGTTTTTAGTCAAATTTGGGAAATATTCCATATCGATCCGTTTAATAAATTCAATCAAATTCGGAAATGTATTGATCAATGATGGTATCTCATTGGATGGAAATGGTAATTTAATTAATGGTGCTAAATATGAGTAAACTAAAACATCTAAACTCGTTATGATATTATTACCAAAAAAATACTTCGATTGCCCTAATTTCGATGATAATGCATTTAAACAAGATGATGCAGTTTTATGGAAATAATCTTTAATTACATCAGTATCGTCAATATGTGGATATAAAGTTTCAATCATATCGACAGTTTGGTTTTTCTTACGATTCATGTAATTATAATTGAATGGTAATGGTAATGCTTTCATAACCCATAAATTGATAAATTCATTCACATTCTTCTGATCAATCCAATAGACAAAATCAATAACAGGTTTTAATTGCATTAGAACTAAATTTTTCAAAGCCAATAATTCACTTTGTTGTTTCGAATTCAGTTCATTATCAATAATATGATGTGATTTTATTAAATATGTTGTAATTGCATCGAAATTATTTAGACTCATTTTATCATTAATTAAACTTGGTGCACTATAGAATAGATAAGATTTTAAATTATTTAATACATTTATATTGATTGGAAGCTTCGTGATCTTTGCTAAAAGTATCGATTGAATACAATCGACATCAATCGACACTAAGCCGTAATCACCATCAATTACATTCAAAATATAATCATCGTCTTTATTTTGCATATTTATTTTCGTTAATGTTAATTAAACACCACTAAACTTGTTAATAAAATCACGTTTCTTATTTTATAAATGAGATAATTTTAAGGTTAGGTCTACAATCATTGATTTTTCTTTGTAACGTTGTTGGTAAAGTTGGGATCTACACGATCCACAAAGCGCGCGTTATTTGAATTGATGGAAATGACTTCTTGCACGTTCTAGAATTTTTGTCTTGAACTTGAACTTGATATAGATTATGATTTTAACAGAGTGGTCAATTTTGAAAGGTGCGATATAGAATTTTGTTGATAGAATCAACTATAGATGTCCTCTTATTATAAAAGTTTAATTCTTAGAAGTTCTCCTTAATTTACATTTTTCTATTCCACAATTTTCACACAAGAATTATTTCAAATTGCTTTTGTTCTTGATCGCCGGATTATAAGGAGTTTTCTGTACAATTAAAAGTTCAAAGCTTGCGAAGTTCATTAGCATTTGTAACGATTGTTTTTTTGCGAAAAAAGGGCATTGTTAATCTTGAAGATTTTCCATTTTGTTGATGGAAAAAAATTTCCGCAATATAAGCGGCCGGATAATTCAATTAAACTGAAAAAATATGTTGTTATGGTTGGTATATGATTGTTCAAATGGAATTGTGGTCAAAATTCCTAAAATATTGTTTGTTTTTTTTATCAAAAAGCGGCATGATTTTATCGAGTTCGACCTAATAAAATGATGAATTTGAAAAAGAGACCAATTCAATACCGGATCAAATAATCGAATTATTGGAATAATTCGGTTTATCGAATCGATATTATATAGAATGAATCACCGTTTAGTAACACAGCAACACCGGCTAAATAACCAATTATTATATTGCATACCAACCCCCTTCACTTCATTTTTATACATCCTAATAAAGGAAATAAAAGACGCAGGATTACAATTCGATGTAGGGTGGTTTCTGATTTAAAAAAGGGGCTCCAGATTCAATTAAGTACACAAATTAAACGTCAACACCATTCTCTGAACTGATGTAGTACTATAGTCAATGTTAATGCTCCAACATTAAGTTAACGTTTAAAATCGAAAACCCTTTTTTTTTTGTGGATTTTCCCTCGTTATTTTACAGCAATTTAAAAATGAAAATCCCGACGTTCAGGTGGGCAATAAAATAACATCTAGTGTCGTTCTTTATTTTCGCGAACTTGACGCTGGACTGGCGGATAATCCTTTTATCAGCTTAATCCTATTAGATTTTGTACAAAGTGAATTTTAAAAGCTTCTAAAAATTACTGGAAAAGTCTCTTGTGATTAAAGGGAAACTTTTGATTGTTATACTGGAATGCATCAAGCGTTTGGTTCAATAGAGGGTAGATTTTTTTCTCGAGTTTTTTCTTATAATGTACCCTCTGTGATCGCCAAGATGAAGAAGACAAAGATGGGCTGGGGTGGCGGGCCATGTATCAAATTTGAAAGATTTACACGATTGCAATTCAAATTAGCGATTATTCTATCTTATGTTGAACCGAAAAAAAATGCAAAACATTCAAATAGAAAATCCCGTAAAGAAAGCTCAATGCAAATGAAGATTTCCGCAAGATAACATCAGACTCGGAACTGACTTCCTTAATTCTACAATGGAACTTGGGGCTTTATTAGGCCAATTGAAATTTTATGACAAAGTAAACCATTCGCCAACAATTATTTGATTCTTGAATTTTATTGTTTATTTTAAATTAAAAATTGTAGAAAGTCGGCGATTCAAGATTCTTATAGTCAGGACAATTTTAAGATTTACGAAGCTATTAAACATTTTATATATTCCCAGAAATATGGTCCATTATTATAAATTTTATCTCTTCTCAAAATTGTAATGCATAAATTCTAACATCTATTGTAGAACGCTTAGGTTTCATTCTCCATTTTTATCATCACAACTTATTTATATATGTATTATCGAAATTTTTTGTTTTTCAATTCGGAAATGGGAAAACTTATGAATGGTTGGCCTATATTTTGGAATTGTCTCGAGGAAAAAAAAAACAACCCGCCCCTATTGTAGATTGTAGTTCCATTCCATTTTGGCAAGTTTACCACAACAAATATAGTAAACCGACCAGTTCCACTATCCAAATAGGAAATAACATGGTAGATCACGACTTCGAGAGCCATTCTAGTAAAATTTATGATCAAAAACAATAACATTAGCTTTTAGACAATTCGGAATTTCTATTCTTTGCCTCTTATTGTTTCAACAACATAAAAACAATGTTGTTCCAACAATACAAATCCATCAAACTCATTGTTCTACATTTAATTTGAGATCGAGAGAATTTTGAACGACCCATTTCGATGTCTTAATCGCTCAAATATTTAAATAGGAATACCACCCTGATAGTTGAAACTAGACGGATAATAGTGAAGTGAAGATAAATCTGTTCGCTGTATGGTGTTGGAGTTTATTACCGTATTTAAGGGACGTCTTCACGACGGACGTAACTGTTGGGGTTCTCGCGACATTGACTTCCTGCTGATTTCTATGGTATGAAAGTTGAGTATTTGTTCAAGAAAAACAGTCCTAATCGATGTTTTACTAACCAGAATAAACAAAAAAAAAATAATAAACACAACAGAAAAAAATATTCATCTATAGTAGTAGATTTTCTCTTTATTGAAATCGGATTTAATGTCTTCATTGTAAACAAATTTAACAAGTAGTTAGCTGACATTTGTTAGTATTCCAAGTTTGCGAATAAATGTTTAGTTTAGGGTGAAATGGGGAATTTATGTTAAACACCAACTGGTAAATGTTGTTGACCTAAAGTTTTTGATTCTTTTTTCTTTTTGTTTTTTTTTTTTTGTGTTATGGATCATAAAGGGAGTGCATTCATGGATTTATATGTATTGATCCCTTGTGTATTTCAAAATTTAGCCATACTGCACTAATATACGAGCTGTCTCGCCTAAGACAAACACCATCATAAATTGTTGTTGAAAAAAGATATTTGTAGTTTTGATAAACATTGGAGGAAGAACGAATTTCTCCATTAAATCTCACGATTGGGAAACTTTTGACCTTAGTATTTGTCGTTTTGAGTAAAAATTCATGCAAAAGAATCAGTTGATTTTGGTTTTCTGCATCGAGGAAGTGTCATTCATTTTTCTAAATTCCATAGAATCCAATCGTTGTATTCTTTTCGCCTTGTTTCTCTTACGTACAAGCTGTAAATTTGCATCATTGGAAATTAGGAAGAAATAATTAATGATAGAAATTTATAGCATCTAATTATATTTAATATTTTTTAGTCTAATAGTTTTATTTTGAACCGGAATACTCTAGAAATAATAACCATTTAATATTGAGTTTCATTTAATATTCAAAATAATAACAGTCATTACAATTATTATAAAATAATATTTTACCATTAATTTCATAATTTATTGAAACAAAATTCGGTAAAGCGAATTTCACCCATATTGAGATTTTGATTTATAAATACAAATTCAAATTATTCCAATTAAACATTAACATAATTATAAAGAAGTAGAATAGATTGGAATTTTTGTGTCAAATATCGAAAACATACACAGATAGTTGATTAAATAATTCATGAATAATTTGACTTTTCGTGGCTAGACGATCGAAAAAATTCCATCGTAATTGTAGACAGTTCGAGAATAGAAAAAGGGAGGAAAAAATAACAGTCCAATAACATAATAAATCATTTCGATGAAACATT
Source organism: Stenodera caucasica (assembly GCA_037414795.1). NCBI lineage: Eukaryota > Metazoa > Arthropoda > Insecta > Coleoptera > Meloidae > Stenodera > Stenodera caucasica. The sequence continues at coordinate 22,601 of JAZBGZ010000291.1, read as the reverse complement.
TTCAACCCTCACTGAATTCTATTTCATCCTTATGTTTTCACTTTTATCTATACATTTCGTTTTTTTGTGAATCTCAAGTAAACCGTTTTTTCTTGTTACATACCGAATAAACAATACCTTGTATTATTGTTATTGTTACTATTGCTATCTTCCAATAAAATATTGTAGATTTTTATTGAGATGTGGATATAGCCCGGATGACGATCTTCTCACATATTCTGATAGAGTGCGGATTTGTTATCGACTTTTTCTATAACAAATCCAGGATATGTTGACATGAATGTACAAAGTAAGAAAACTTGAAAACATCTACATCTACGTCATGACAAAAATTTATTATTGTTATTTAAAAAAAAAAAAATTGAAAAAGGTGTATTTAGATTTTCCATAAAATTTGTCTGAATTTGTTTGACAGTAGATATCAATCTGGTAGTTTGACTGTTTAGGAGAATTTCCAGTTTGTATTCCCACAGGATAACGCGAACTCTACTAGACGAACTTCCTGAAACATTTGGGAGCCATCAAATCAAGTCTAGTTAACTATTCAAACATACAGCTTTATAGCAATTTTCAGAAAAGCTGAACATAAAATTTAAGCAGAGTCTTCTAATCAAAAATAAATTGTAATAATGCCTGTTTTGAAGGCTAAATCAACACATTTTCTGGAAAATTCAACCAAATTCATAAATTTTTAATACAGCATAATACAATATTGATGATATCAACGTGAAAAATAATTAGCTATTTTCACAGTTAGAATCTCAAAAGATAAATATTTTGAATCGAAACAAGGAATTTATCGAAATTGAATCAGCATATAAATCTATGTATAGTTTTATTTTAATTCGTTCTCCGTTATTTGAAATATAAATCAAGCCAGCATCCGTTATCTTTCTATTTTCTTTTGCTGTTGTTTTTTCTTTTAAACAAAATAAATAAAAATTTAAAAAACTATTGAACGATAAACTTCGCGCCGTCCTAACTCGACTTGTAAAACTGTTCGATTTGATAAACTATCAATAAGTTCTTCTTCTTTTTCTTCTTCTTAGATATTTCCCTGTTAAAGAATACCGGATCGAGTCTTCACGGAGTAGGGGTGAAAAATTTAAAAAAAAAGAGCACCATATTGTGAATAAGTCAATCTTTGTCCAGTATTAATAGCTATAATATTCATAATGGAGAGATACTCAGAATTTTCCTTGTATGTGTTTTTTGAATATGGAGGGCTTAGTCCAGTATATCCTTTTTTTTTGTTCCAAACTCTCCCATTGCCTTACAACTGATCTTCTTCCTTTTCGTTTCCCATCAGACTTCTAATCATGAGTTTATGTTTGGATCACTTCTTGATGTCAATTCGCTCCACTCTTGAGGCTCTGTTTTCCATATCTCTTGATTTCCTCCAACTATATAAGTGTTAGTTAGCTCTATTATTTTTTCATTTATTTGTTGGTATGAGTGGTTGTATTTTTTTTACTTCTCTTTTGGGTTTTGATGAACGGCTCCATTCATGAGTATAATTTCCTAATATTTCCTCCCCTTGGCAATTCTTCTTCATTCCGCTTTCAATTAGAATAATAATATCTATATTTAATTATTCAAATTTCGCAAAATTTCCCCTATTCTCAATGTTTTTCTTCATTCCCCTAGCTTTTGTTTTCTGAGTGATGGATAGCCTATTTTTCGATCAAAATTCCTCTAACTATTCACTATTTTTTTGATACAATCAATAGTTGAAAATATAAATGCACTATTTTGTACAATTATTATTCTGATTTAGAAACTAAGGTTGATTGATTTAGAGTTAGAATAAAATGACAGTAGTATTCGGAAATGTGGCGGTGTTGTTAGGTGAACTTAAAGCTCGACTAGTTGGTTTTCAACAAGATGAGCAGGTAAGTGTAAAGTCATGTAGTGAAATACGTACGTTTTATAAGGGGTCGTAGTGAAAATTTTACATTGTGTGGCATATATACATTATATACATATATGTATATAGAGTTAATGTATGTATGCTTTATATATTCATCCCCATTCATGTATGTCAGATGGATTTGGAAATAAGATATGCTAACATATATGTATATTGAGAAGAAAGAAAAGAAATCGCCATTATAACCATTACAATACTGCATAGTGTGTATTTTAGTGTCAGAATAATTCATTTCTCGTTCTAACGTTCCAAGATGACGGATTGTAGGCAATAGATCCTATTCTTAAGATTATTATTATTATTATTATTATAAATTTTTAAATAATGCAGCTACTTTTTGGATTTAACTCACGTAATGATTTATGTATGCATATTATTTTTTGGCAAGTTCATGCCAAAGTTTTCTATTATCGAAATTGTTGATTCTAATTTTCTTGCTCCAATGTAGGTTTCTAGTTTAAAATACAGTTCAAGTTATCTTAGAAATAAAGGTGATACGATCAGAGTGAAATAAACACTTCAAGTCCTTTTAAATTTAAAGCTCCCAGATGCTGATATCACCACTATCACATCCATATATACATATGTACATATATAGGTATATACCTATGTATGTATATACATACATATATACAGGTAAACGAAACTCGAATCCTAATCCTTACAACGTAGAAGAATGTGTCGGAGGAAATCGAGCACGTAACTTGAGGGAATAGTCGTACGACAGTAGAGACGTTTTTATTTATATATATATATATATTTATTTTTTTTTGTAGAATAAAAGAAAATCAACCAGTTTTTAGTCAAACGACAATTGTGCTTTTTACTCCACGATAGAAACAAGAATCGCTTTTGAAAGACTCTATTTTCAAATATAATAGTTTGTTTTAAAAAGAGTTTTGAACTTTTAATATTTCAAATCTTTATCATCAAAATTGCATGCTAGTATAGTTTGGAATCTCTTCTATAACAGTCTTACTTATTTCCTGTAAACTAAATGTATGAGACGACAATAAACGTCTTTTTCGGTAGTTTGCTAGCGATAAGTGTGCTAGAAAGTATGTGAGGCTATTTTCACAGAGCAATGGTCGGCTTTCAATGCTACCATCTTACATATATTATACCGGAAATAAGCTACAAAAGACTATCAAACTATGAAAGGAAGAAAATAGAATGAGAGTAAAAGAGATAGAGAGAATCATTGCTACCACCCAAACATATAAAACACATTTAAAGTTATACGTTCCCGCCCTAGTGGCGCTCCAGCTATATCCTGAATAGAGAACATACAGCAGGAGGCAAATCTCAGCTTATTTGAACGCGATAGACAAGAACTGTAACACAACTATACTATTTTACATTTTGGATTCAATCCAAATATACAGATTGTTACACTGTATTTAAGCACAATGAAATAACGGCCCTTTTTTTTATTCATCTTTCTTCATAAACAGAATAGATAGAGATAGAAAAACGTTCAATTCCAGTACCTCACGCCTATAATAATTTTACGTTTCAAATCCCAATAAGCACAGCTATTTTATTGATTCTATAGACAAATAGATAGAGAATAATTCTCTATCTTTGTCGCGTTTCTAGCCAAGTAAGTGGGGATACACGAATTAACATTAGTCAAATAAAGAACTATCTGGAGCCCATAAAACTAATACAAAATTGTTGTACCATCAACAATAAAAGAGGTAGTATGTCTCTACTTGCTTTGCTCATAGTGTATAAACTAACAGATGGACTTTTATAATACTCCAAATATAAATGAGTTATATCTGTGTAATTTCGGTTTTTTTTTTTTATTATTTTGGATTTAGTTTTGGAAAATGGGCTTTGGCAATTAGCAAATTTTCCAGACCACTTCTACAATAATGTTGATTTAATTCGAACTTCTACAAAGCTCTGTTCTTGTCATGTTATTATTTATTGAATTTAATAACTTTTCGACATGTATGTTTTTGAACAAAACGCTAGAATTTATTGCAAATACACAAGAAGTATCATTTCGAGTTAATTTCATTGAGCTTAACCTAGATAAGAACCCACCATATAATGCTGTTGACAGAATTTATTTACAACCATATTTTTACATGTACCATAAATTCAATTACGATCTAATCCGCTTCCACTAGGTATTTCTTCTACAAGATAAACGGCTTTTTTGTGAATATTTATATCTCAACAACAACACCACACACAAAAAAAAAAGTTAATGCAAATAGGTACAAAAATTATTTTATTTTGTAATTTATTTGACCATAAAAAAATATTGTTTATCCATCCGTTTATCATTCACCCTTCTGACTTATCAACAGTTCCAATTTGACGTTAAATACCACTTGATTCCAACTACCCCATTTTTGTACTCAGCTGGATTTTTTTCGATGAGCGATACTCGTCAATATTTTCCAGTTGACCACCCCCAATCAGGACAGGATCGAATGTACCGAATAAAGTCAGGTTCACATCGAGCGTTCGTGCTCGTCTGATTAGGGTTTGTGCACAAATAATTCATGGTGAAGTTAAACCAATTTTTTCGGAAATATTTCCAAAACAATTCAATATTTTCGCATGATTTCTTCTCAAATTTGAGAATTCATGGGCATTCCAAAAATTCGAGCGACTTTTCCCAATATTTTGATGAATACAATTCAGTTGAAATTATACAAAAATCTTGAACGAGTACTGAAAAACTGAATTTTCAGGGCTACTCCAACTTCCATTTTCTTGGTCAATCATGAAAAATGTTTGAAAGTGTGTTTGATAAAATAATTTCTCCGATCTATTTATTGGGAATTATAAAAATCTGGAAGTTCCACTCTTTTTTTCTAAATTTTCTGAAATTTTCAATGTACTAATCTGGATCAGAACAATCATAAAATTTTCTTTTAATTTTGTGATTTACGTTGAGGCGCCTTGATATAATTCGCATCTCTTTTCCGTATTGAGTCGGTCCTGTGTGTGATTTTTTCACAACAATTTAACACGGCAATAGTAAAATGGCGTTGTAATTGGTAAATTGAAAATACGTTCCTACATTTTCGTAGTATGAGTTTGGTTAAATAATATTGTAATTGTTTGGGGAACATATGAAATTTTTCGAATTGAACAACCAGTGTAAATTCAGAGTTGTACATTTACGTTACAATATCGTTTAAAATCAGCAGATGTATCCAACAAAAAATTATATTTTATCTGAAATCAATATAAATGATTCTCTCTTTATACATAGCCAGATTTGGCGTTTTTTTTTTTTGATCGTAAATATAAAATTTTATGATATTATCCGATTATTATTATAATTTTTTTTTGATCATCAATATTTTACTATCGTAATTCAATTCCGTTTATAATTAGTTTAAAGCCAATTTTGACATCAATAGTAGAATTGTATTATTATTGGTGACAATTTGATAGGACTAATTTAAATAACAATCGAAATTCGAATTTAATGGAGATAGAATCTAATCTAAAATTTTCATATAGTCAATAACTAATGGACCGTTTCTATAACGAACCAAATAAAATTCACTAGCTGAAAGAAATCCATAACAAGATCTTGCGGTTGAATTATCACAAGTTCAAGTAAATTGCTCATAATCGCTTATTAGACTTTTTGAAGTCTCTAATATTTACTCGGATTGTAACTTTTGCTCGATTTACTCGAATTACAGATAAATCCAAAAAAAAAGGGGAAGAAAAATAGATTTATTTCATCCAACTGTTGATAAAATCTTTTCCAGATATTGAAATTGAAATAATGATGATATTTCAGGGTTGATATAATTAATCTGTTATATCTCCGTTTTGGTATTGTTTATGCAAAACATGTTCAAAATTGGAAAGCTAACGAATCGTGCTTCCTATTATTATCACTACCTTTGAGTTTTGATACAACTAAAACAAAGTTTGCTGCTTAGAATATTCTAATATTATAGTTGTTTTATTGAAAATAGAGAATTTCTTCAACAATTTATGACTAATTCAATGTTTGTTCAGATATCATAATGTTTCAGTGGAAATATTTGAAAAACAAGTTAATACTTTCCTTATGCTGGTATCATTGAAATAATTTCACAATAATGTTGAGCTTGTCGGCACGCCATGCTGGTAAATTCCATAAAAATATAAATTTTATTTTTATTAACAATAAATAAAATAAAGAATAGCCGTAGTATCAATCGAGTTGGATTTTGTTCAGAATAGTAAAGAAATTGTCTTTAATTTTTTTGTCTTTCGCTGGAGGAGAATGGCTAATTTTTCACCTCTAATTGGACTGAATATTCAAAAAGTTTTGTAAATTACGCCATTATTCGTGACTTGAATTAACGAAATGAAAATTATTTCCATGTTGAAATTAAAAATGTTATCAAAAAAAAGGATCATCAAGTGAACCATATTCAAATTAGAATTACCTACTTGAAACTGAAAATTTATTTTACACTGTCAACTGATTTCGAACTGAAATAATTATGATTGTTTCCATTTAGTCTGACAATAGTCGGTGGAAAAATTCGTTTCGAATTAATTTCGTGCGATGACTAAACGATAATTTTTCTAATGGTGGGTTTTTTACTTCTGCCTTACAAAAAAAAAGAAAAGAAAAACGAACTATCGCCGATATCCATCATATTAATACCGTGACCTAGACGATAATAATATATTTTTCTATATATACCTACAGTATATAATATAGTTATTTCTCATGATACATATTTATAACAGTGTGCGGCGATCTTTTCTACGCCTTGTAATCATCTTGTAGTTAATTCTCTGTTCTTTCTTATTTCTGCCTCGTCAGTCGTGACGAACCCATCTTATACCAAAATGTCTTCATCTTTTTGTTTTCGGCCACAAAGTTCATAATAAAGTCATTAGTTCTGCCGACAACGACGATTCTCGAATCGGATCCGTAGCCGACACAATCTTTAAAATGAAAGATTTGTGTCTAAGAGAAAAACAAAAACGGAAAGAGAAAGATATCTCTCGTATAGATGGCAAATCATGAATAAATTAGTCGCTAGAATAAAAATCACTTAATTTATGTAAATTAAATTTTTTTTCTCATCAAAATAATATCGACAAGCCAATCGAATCAGTGCCGGCCTAAGACGGCAAATATTCTTTGTAGTGCGTCATCTTTTTTTTTAGTTGATACCTAATATTGATTTGCTGCCGATTTTTTTATGATAATTATGAAAATGTGTGAATTTCTCTCGCGAAAATACAAGATCAGTTGTAAAATTATAAAAGAATATTACACAAGTTGGCTTGAAAGATCTAAAAATTCGACCGTAAAAATAATAATTGAAATATACAGCCAACATCCTGTACAAGAGAACTTGATGGAATTATGATGGAAAGAGAAAAATTTATAAAAAATGCGTCAACAAACTACCAAACGATAAATTATGGATTTTGAATAACAAAAAAAAAAAAGGTGAAGTCAATATTAGGCCCCGTTGTTCTTTTTTCCTTAAGAGTTCCAGTGCTTTAATTAGAACAAGGAGTCTCAGCCATGTTGAATTATGTCTCCCCAAGCATGAGTCTTCGACAGATGCTTGTTATTTCAAAATGCTTAGTGAGACAATCAGTACCAGAATATTTCCATTGGAATTTCGAAATTTTGCTCTGGAATAGAATTGGAATTCCAGCAGGAAAAAATACGTAGTGTCCAAATCTATGGCCACAATTCTTATTTTCGTCTTTTGATGTTTATCTTATAACTGATGACAATTCGGGAGTATTTCAACAAATCTTCTAGATTATTCACTTTATCTCTCATATTAGTTGCGTGTAGGCTTCGTATTTGTTTTTGCTTGAACCTAAGCGCAGTAAGGATGACATGTCACCTGTCGGGAACAGCCATCATTAGCACAGCATTTACTTCTACTTAACTAAACTAACGTGAGTTGTTTTTTGTTTGTTTTTTTTTTCAAAGAAAATAAATGTTTCATGTTGTTCTTCTTCAAATAGAGAACCATATGTGCGTGTGTCGTTCAACATTGTAACTTTCTGCCAAATATTACTTTTTAACATACTAAACAACCATTACATTTATACACCATCATAATTTGTCTTGTCAAAAGAAGAAAAATAACACCAAAGAAAGGAACATTAGGAGATTATTATTTGGCTGAAATGTAATGCATCATTTATAAGTAAATTTGCAGTAAGCTCAATTTTTTTTGGATTCTACAGCGATAGATTTGACGATACGAAATGTTAGTGTAGTATATAAACTGAGCACGTCCTATTTCTGTATTTTCTCAAGGGGTTGATACCACCATGAACCTTTTAATAGCTTGTGCGAATGTAAAGTCATAAAATGTTGCAAAACATTTAGAACGTTACCGAAATATAAGTGAACAAATTAAACTAAATACATTTTTATACTTATCACTATCGAAAATTCCACAAATTAAACACGAAATTCAACTGAAAATAATTGTTTCTATTCGTAAATTGAATAATTTTTATGTTTTATTCAAAATAGTAAATGATATTTTTATAGGTCGTTTCGTTGACAATAAAAAGAATGTATTAAATTTTCAAGACGATACAGCAAATATTTAGTGCTACACAATTTAAATACTAATGTACTTCCTATTCGTGATAAAGAAAATAGGGGCTATTAAATGCATTTGAATCGTTTAAATTGTAGTGATAAATGGTTGTATTCTTTTATTTGAGAGGGTGCCTTTCTTTAATTACAAACTTGGCCTATAGACCCTGTTTATATCGCACAATATCAACCCAGTTTGCATAGAAGAACAATTCTGGCCCTTTTATTCATAGAAGTCCGAGAAAAAATTGTTACGCCCTACAATCAAAATAAATACTCATCCCTACTTTAAATCTTTTTCCCTATTCTACTATAATTGTCTATGATAATATAATAAATAATAGGAGTAATATTTATATTGAAAGTTTGAATAATCGAACGATTTAATTTCGATAATCAAATGCTATCCTTTATCATGAATTAAACATTAACCAAGAGGAATTGTCCTTGAGGACAATAACAATTTCCTGACCACAAATGGCGGCACCAGTATCCTTTTCTACACCATAAAAGCTGTTGCTTGTATATTTCATGAGACAATTTATCTGAAACTAAGTTGTGAAATATTTAAGGTAGTTCTTACCCCTTTAAATTTGCCGTTGTGCGACAGTGATTTTTTCCACTATACCTCTCTCTATTTCCTCTCTTTTATGAGACTGATATACCGACATGAAACGTATAGAAGAAGATACAGAATAAACAGAAATGTCTTTCGTACAAATCAAGATGGAGATCTTGATAAAATCTTGAAATATCTCGTTTTTCTTTTGATGTAAATAATCCTAGTTTGGATTTTTCTCCATCTACTCTCCTTACATGTGTTAATTATGAACTATCATCAAAATGTAAATTACAGTGAGAAATTTAAAGAATGCTTTTTTTCCTCAATTTTATTTTTTTTTATCTACATGAACGTAATTAATGTTAAGTTAGTTTCATCGACTCAGTATGAGGTCGTCAAACCAACATCACAGTTTTCTATGCTTGAATCTTTTATTTGTAATAAGAGCATGCTGGGACTGTCGAATGCGCAACAACCACAACATTGGATTTTTTTCCAAGACTTGTTTCTATTTTTTATAAATTTATTAATTTCTAAATATATTAAACAAATAGGATCGATGATTTAAAATCCTATTAAAATAAAATACAAGTGATTTTTTATAGTTGCATGGTTTCATTTATTATCAATAAATTACCAACAGTGAAGACTCATCATGGAGATTAATAAAAAATGAGGCTTCCTTCACAAATGATCAATCATCTTTTCTCATTTCAATCACCATAACATTTTTCATGATTCAAGGAGGTTTCTCAAAATTGTGAGTTGTGAACCAATTTCGATACAATACAAGTCCTAAAATTATCATCTCCAGATTAGAGAAATAGCCAGAATAGGTCATAATTATTAATTATATTTAAAGAAGTTGTTTTGGAGCGAACAGCGCATTTACCTACATATAGAAATGATTATTTTTTTGTAATCGTTGGAATCGAGATTATCAAAAAATCTTACTCACTTTAAAAGCGTGCGAAATCTGATTGTACAGCCAGATTGTTACAAAATGATTAATGAGATTGTAGGTACAATCAGATCTGAATTTAAGTGGATATTTGTAAAATGACTGCAATTCCCTAAAATATAAAATTTATACAATTTTCCATTTCCAAGCTTTATTTATGATGACAACACAATATCTATTTCGAGTGTAAACAAATATTTTATTCTATCAAAAATTAACTTTCACTGTCTGTTTTCGTCGTGTCCATGCATAAAGTTGAAATCCAGCTGACAGTTGAAATCTACTAATAGGTGACATTATCACGAAAACCAGACAATATAAAAATATCTCCAAATATAATGGGGCGAAAATGTTTTTTTCACCCTCAACAACACAAAAATAATAATAAAAAAATTGAAAGGGGTTATATTCTAGCTATACCAAATGAAATTAACGTTTGGCACGTATTTTTAAACCGTCATAGACGACTATTTCTTAATTACGTACACAATTGAGGGGATTGAATAGAATACAACAGGATCTACTAATAGATTCCGTTTCCGTATTTCATTTAGTTTTTTAATAAGTCGACCAGTAATTTTATTAATTCGTCTCTTCAAATATACAAGATGTATTCTAGAACGGCGGATGATTAAGTTTAAATTAAAAAAATTTAAATGAGAACAAATATAAACGACTGCCTGCAACGGAAATCTCATTTAATGGAAATGAATTAAATACAAAATATCTAAAAATAAACGAACCAACAGTTTAATAAAACTTGATAAATCAAAACAAATCTGTTAGTTTTTTTTTATGAGGATAAAAACAAAAACTACATTCAAGCTAGATTAAAATTGGATCTATTCTATTAGATTTTCACAGTTTTCATACATTGATTTTGTACAAATCATATATGGATATCGTGGATACGTTTTCAGTTGATAGTGATTTCAAATCGGGCTATTTCTGACAGTCAAATTTCCTCTCTCTATATCGTCTCTGACACCAGCATTTACGACAATACATTTTAAGCCAGACATACATATTATATATGAACATGTGATATCGATCAATAAAGAATTAATCTCCTATTCACATAAAAGTCAATTTTCACAATTTTCTTTCTCTATGAGAATCTAATTAAATTTATTTGATTAAAATTATGGAATTTCCATCAAGATATTAATTAGACTTCTACAACCTAATTCGTGAATGTTAAAACATTACGTGCATTAAATTATATGGATAATTATGGCACATGTGTATGTGGATATTGTGGTACAAATGGTGAGTAATTGATATTTGATGATGTGACACGATATATGCGTACAGGTATAATCCATTATCTATTACTAAAACCACCATTTTGAATATATGACGATATTCCGGCCATTTTCGTTTATTACACTCAATTATTCACAATCCAAAATAAGAACATTTTCAGAAATGTCACGCAAATTATTCAAATCGCGCGCCGAATATCAGCCGTCTAATTGCTTTTAATCGATACAATCCATATTTTGATTGGTTGAACTTGAACTGATTTGTTATGATTGAAAGCTCATCAATTGAGCGAGTTTAATTCCGGATTTAACAATTCGAAAACAACTAGTCCGTTGATTAGTTCCTAGATAAGTCTTTTGAATAAAATACAGTAATCAAGATTTCACTTGTTGCACTAGTCTTGAGTTCCAGATAATTGACAAGACTGGGGAAAAAACGCGAATCTTTTTCAACGATGATAAAACTAGTGATTTCTCTAATAAGAATTATATAGGTTTTTAGAGAAACCATTCCAACTATTTATACCATCCTGGTCTAAAGAGTCTGACAAGTAAAAGTCTAGGATTTGTGAAGACGGCGATATCTGAAGAAAACTATTGGCTTGGACGGTAATCTCACGATCCTTTGTTGAAGGAAATAGTCCACTAACTCACTTTTCAAACTACTTGCGTCTTTAGAAAATCTTGTTAGTTGCATTGTGTTAGAATAGAAAATAATTTAATCTAATATCTGGTTCTACTAATATTATGAAATGTTACAAAGAGAATTCTGGTTGGGAAACTGTAAATTACAGAAATTGTTGCTTTGATGTAAAATCAAGAACAACTATTAAAATTATTGATATGATACTAGAATAATTTTAAATTAGATTCGGTTTTAATTGTGGAGAAATTCAAATAATTAGTGTTAGAAATGTTGTTTTTGTTTTTAAAGCTTTCGACAAGCTTTCAGGATCGGTCAATTTTCATTTATTTCGGATCTCGACAATTGAATTTTGCATATTTATAACTGCACTTCGTATCAACTATATAATTAAACAACAACAAATTAAGACTGAAATTTCCGTCATGAAACATCAATTTTAATTATTGATATAATTACAGCTGTAACATACGTCGTAAAAGTGATAAATTTCAAAATAATAATAATAATAATGATAATTCGGCAGCTTTCATTATTATATTATAGTGGATATTCCCTATAAAGAGCTTTTCATAAATAATTTCAATTACGCGGGTGATAATTGAAAGCCCTTCATTTTTTTTTTTTTTTGTTTTTTTGAAAATACAAGTATGGTTCGATTTTAATTACATAACCGGCTGATTGATAGTCGTCGGATGATGGATGATCATTCTATATGCTTCAGTCAATATTTTCTGATCACAAACAACTAAATCTAAAGAATTCTCCCGCTTTTATATACCTAGGTAATATCAACAATAACAATTCGATATTTGTGTTTTTTTTTTCCTTCGATTTCCTGAACCTATCAGTTATCAATGTTGTTCAAAGGTTCATATAACAAGATAAAAGTTTTCGTGATCTGTCCCTGGAGAGGTCGATGGACGGTCAAATATTAGGGTGATATTGGTCATGTACGACATTCGTTTTATTGTGTCTTTTCTCTATCTAGTAAACTATAATCACATTAAGTTTCCCAGACTTTAATATTTCTGATTTGTTCTAAATCCGATTTTACGTTGTGTGTATTTTCTTAGCTTGCACTTTTATTTATTTACTATATTTTTTTGATAAATTAATAGTGAATGGTTGATTTGTTATCTTGTCACAATGGTTTGATTTTATTTGTTGTTTTTGGCCAGACAAAATTGCACGTTTTGTTGTTGTTGAAAGAAAAATCATTTATTTTATTATAGAGATCTATTCAATTATCCAATAGAAATTGGACGTTTTTTGGAATTAGTCAACTGTGGAATTACTTGAATGGTAGATATTTATTAGGAGAATATTGGAAAATTTACATGTTGGTTCGATTCTCTCTCGTTTTAAATTTTAATGGGAAATATTCAATATTGTCTATATTTCTATATATATGTAGATACATATATGTACAGATATATTTGTGGACTACGTTTATAAACAATGCCTCGAGAGTATTAAATCCACTCATGGCTGAACATGTGAGGAAATCCGTTAGAACTTTCTTTTCTTATTTCTTGTTTTTTGTTTTCTTTTTTTTTATATATATATATACATCTTGTGTTTTTTCTCTTGTTCTGTATTTATTTCTTCCTTTCAGATTCCAACAATGTTCACATATATTTCCTACATGTGTTTTCTGTAGTGTAAATTGTTGCTCGCATCGTTTTACATTGCACACGAATAAATAAACCAACATTTATATATTCAACGGTCGTGGAAATTTGTCGCTAACATGTCAATTCTATAGATGAGAAACGTGCCAATATTTCTCGACTATGTAAAAAGCAAAAACATTCAATCGAAAGTCTTATATTCAATTTTTATCGGAATATTTCTAATATTCATATACTGTACATATGTATGTTGTACATAAATAGATTGGAATTATTGGTACGATCATATTCGGCATATAAATCGCTTATTTTCGATATAGAACGTGGAACACTTGGACAAATTCCAAATTGATTAAGGAAATAAGTGTAGTACAATCAAATTATAAATATATTTTCTGTTCGACTTGGGTCATTATTATAGTTAGAAAAGGTTATTCACAAAGTTCAAAAATTTCATTAAAGCATGTCGATTCGTTGAGGAGGAGGTCAACGAAATGTCAAGTTTTGGCTGTATCATCGAAAAAGGTCAAATCTACCTAATTAAATCTATTTATCCGGCAAACAATACTCAAATTAATTGTTCGATTTGATAAATTTTTTAAAAATATAAGCCAAGTTGCACTGCAGTTTTAATTAAATTTCTAATGTCTACTTCTAGATTATTGTTGAGGGTTTTAGTTCAAAAGGCCTCTCGACCACTATTTTAGGCTAGTAATATATTTACAGAGTATACTAAATTATATTATTAATTTGTATACGGTTTATATGAATCCATTTATACATATAGGTATATAAATACATACATACATTTATAGAAAGTGTATGTAATCTTGTCGACCGTAACTTTAATCGTATTTACTGTTTTAGGGTATTAACAAATTTCACGTTATATACAACAAAGTTGTACATACGTATTTCAACAGTGGATGTTATAAATATATATATATATAAGGGGAAAAGGGGTGATTTAAGCTGCCACCTTTCAAGATTAATCTTTGCCGCTACAAATTTACCCTTTTAGTTATAATTTGAAATCATTTCCAAAAATTTTTATTGCAGTATCACCAAATACATCTATTATCAATTTTATTAGAACAAAATCGATAATCTCGTCTATCTAGCTAGAATTATAATGCAACGCAATCTACGAAAAAGCATATAAATTTGTGATTTTCATGGATATTTTACAAATTGTTCAAAATTTTATACTAGTATTGTAAATATTAGTTATAAATGTTTAAATAACTGATATAGGTATACTAGAATGCAACAGAAAAAAAGCTAGAGTGAAAAGTTTCAGCAGGAAAATTTTTATTTCCAACATCTATCATAAAACAAATACATATACATATAGCAGAAAATATATAATGCTGAATATTCACTAAATCATCATATTTTAATATTGTCTAGGCGTCTAGACGTTTTATTATATTAGCTGATGGAGTGTTTGAAATGTAATTTTTGAAAAATTATAATATAATTTCAGAGCTAATGTGAAATTTATGTAGGAAAACCGC